>PVJL010005945.1:0-100056 GCA_004026885.1 Lyroderma lyra | reverse complement strand
ATAGCCTACCTAGACTGAACCAAGAAGAACTGGATAATCTAAATAGACCAATTGATAGTGAAGAGATTAAAACAACTATCCATAATCTCCCGAAGGCAAAAGCCCTGGACCAGATGGTTTCACCAATGAGTTTTACCAAACATTCAAAGAAGAATTAACACCTAGCCTCCTCAGACTCTTCCAAAAAATTGAAGAGGAAGCAATACTTCCTAACTCGTTCTATGAGGCCACATTACTCTAATACCAAAGGCTGGCAAAGACAACACAAAGAAAGAAAACTATAGACCAATATCTCTGACAAACACAGATGCAAAAATTCTAAACAAAATATTAGCAAACAGAATACAACAATGCATCAAAAAGATCATACATCATGATCAAGTGGGATTCATCCCAGGAGCATAAGGATGGTTCAACATACAAAAATCAATCAATGTGATACACCACATAAACAAAATCAAAGATAAAGACCATATGGTCATTTCAATTGATGCCGAAAAAGCTTTCGACAAGATACAGCATCCATTTATGATCAAAACACTAAATAAAATAGGTATAGAAGGAAAGTATCTCAACATAATAAAGGCCATATATGACAAGCCCTCGGCTAATATCATACTGAATGGGGAAAAGCTGAAGCCTATTCCCCTAAAATCAGGAACAGGATAAGGATGCCCCCTGTCACCACTGCTATTTAATATAGTATGGAAGTTCTAGCCACAGCAATCAGGCAAGAGAAAGGAATCAAAGGTATCCAAATTGGGAAAGAAGAGGTCAAATTGTCACTATTTGCAGATGACATGATCCTTTATATAAAAAATTCCAAAGATTCCACCAGGAAACTATTAGAAACAATTAACGAATATAGTAAAGTCGCAGGATACAAAATCAATGTAAAATAATCAACAGCATTCCTATATACAAACAACGAATCCACAGAAAAAGAAATGAGGGAGTCAATTCCCTTTGCTATCACAACAAAAAGAATGAAATACCTGGGAATTAACTTAAGGAAGAATGTGACAGACTAATACACTGAAAACTATAAGACACTTTTGAAAGAAATTGAAACAGACTTTAAGAGGTGGAAAAATATCCCCTGTTCATGGATAGGAAGACTTAACATTGTTAAAATAGCCATTCTGCCCAAAGCAATCTACAGATTTAATGCAATACCCATCAAAAGCCCACAATCATACTTTCCTGAAATAGATAAAAGAATTAGTAAATTTATATGGAACCATAAAAGACCTCAAATTGCCAAAGCAATACTACATAAGAAGAATAAGGCTGGTGGCATTACATTCCCTGACTTCAATTTATATTACAAAGCATCAATACTCAAAACAGCTTGGTACTGGCAGGAGAACAGAAATATAGACCAATGGAATAGAACTGAAAACCCAGAAATAAACCCACAAATTTATGGACAAATAATTTTTGATAAAGGGGCAAAAAACATACAATGGGGAAAAGACAGCCTCTTTAGTAGGTGGTGCTGGGAAAACTGGCAAAACATATGCAAAAGAATGAACCAGAGCTGTGAACTCTCTCCATACAAAAATTAACTCGAAATGGATTAAAGACCTTCATATCAGACCTGCAACAATAAACTGCATAGAAGAAAACATTGGTACTAAACTTATAGACCTAGGATTCAAGGAGGATTTCATGAACCTGACCTCAAAGGCAAGGGAAGTAAAAGCAAAAATAAATGAATGGAATTATATCAAACTAAAAAGCTTCTGCACAGCAAAAGAAACCATCAACAAGGCAAAGAGACAGCCAACTGAATGGGAGAAAATATTCACAAATAACGCATCAGGTAAGGGTCTAATATCTAAAATATATAAAGAACTAATAAGACTTAACAACAAAAAACAAACAACCCAATTAAAAAGTGGGCAGAAGAACTAAACAGACACTTCTTCCAAGAAGAAATACAAATGGCCAGCAGACATATGAAAAAATGCTCATCCTCATTAGCTATCAAGCAAATGCAAATCAAAACCACAATGAGATACCACCTCGCACCTGTGAGAATGGCTGTTATCAATAAGACAAGGAATAACAAGTGCTGGAGAGGATGTGGAGAAAAAGGAACTCTGGTACACTGCTGGTGGGAGTGCAAACTGGTACAACCACTGTAGAAGGCAGTGTGGAGGTTCCTCAGAAAATTGGGAATGGAATTACTATTTGACCCAGCAATCCCCCTTCTGGGGATCTACCCAAAAGGCTTGAAAACCTTTGTCCGCAAAGACTTATGTACCCCAATGTTCATTGCAGCGCTGTTCACAGTGGCCAAGACATGGAAACAACCAAAGTGCCCTGCGACTGATGACTGGATAAAGAAGCTGTGGTACATATACACAATGGAATATTACTCAGCTGTAAGAAAAGATGAAATATTGCCATTTGCAACAAAATGGATGGACCTGGAGATGATCATACTTAGTGAAATAAGCCAGACAGAAAAAACAAAGAACTGTATGACTTCACTCATATGCGGAATATAAAACTGAAACCAACAAAGAGAAAAGAAATGAACAAACAAACAAACAACCCATGGACACAATCAATAGTTCAATGTTTATTTGGGGATGAGTGGGTTAGGGAGTGGAGAAAAGGGAAGGGATGGGAGAGGAGGGAGGGGGAGCAAAATATAAGGTGATGGAAAGAGAACTCACACTGGGTGGTGAACTTACTATACAACAAGTAGACAATGCACTGTAGAATTGTATGCCTGGAACCTATGTAATCCTTGCTAACAGATGTCACCCCAATAAGTCTAACAATAAAAATGAATTTTTTTAAAAATTGTGTATTTATTCTTACATATTTGAATTTCAGTCACCTTCAAAGTACTCTTCATTTAGTGCAACATACCTATCGAGATGCTTTTTTCACTGTTCAAAACAGTTTTTGAATTTATCAATTTTGATGCCTTTTAGTGCTTCTGCCATTTATTGTTTCACCTCTTCCACTTTGGCAAAAAGTTTTGCTTTGAAGACATTTTTCATCCAGGGAAACAAACAAAATAAAAGTCGCTCAGGTCAATATCAGGTGAATAGCGAGGGTGGGGCACAGGGGTCATACCATTTTTGGTCAAAAACTTCTAAACAGTCAGCACAGTGTGGGCAGGTGCTCTGTCATGCTGCCCACTCTTCGTGTAAATCACTCATCATGAAATGGGCAAATGCATTGATTCTCAAAAGAAAAATTTACTGAAGCCAAATGCAGCTTCTCACACCACCACCAGCTGGTACACTGATGCAGATGGTTCCTAGGACACTCTCCCAGTGGGGGAAGCCTGTACTACAAGGGGCCCACCCCAGAAGAGAATCCCTGTTTTTTGGGGTCCCCCTCATACAAAGTGCAAATGGATGGGGAGCATACACAGTATGGATATGCTGGACAAAGGGATGATTCATCTCCAGGGCTGAAGTAAACAGGATGGCATGAGATTTTATTACACTGCTCAGAACAGTGTGCAATTTCAAATGTATGAGTTCTTTATTTCTGGAATTTTCTATTTAATATTTTCAGGCCATGGTTAACCATGGGTAACTGAAACTGTGGAAAGTAAAACCATTGATAAAGGGAGATCCTGTATACATTTCTACATGCCTCCCTTCTTTACGACCCATGCTCACTGCCTGTGCATAAACCATGTAATCACAATTAGAGGGACTTGTGCCTTATTCCTAACTACAGTCAACACAGGTTATCTCTTTGGGATTCTTGAACCACTTTTCATGTGGTTGGTCTATGACATCGCACCTGGGTTGCTATTTCTATCTTTTGCTTTGCATTTCATTTTTGTTCTGATAAGCCAATTGGGCATAAACACGTTATGCCCATGACTATTCTTTAACTCAATGTTTAGAATTCATAGTGATATGATCTGATTCACTTTTCTAATAAAAGAATTGATCATTATGTAAGGTATCTGGCTGTAGCTTTTATCATCTGCAGCTATCAGGTTCTTATCAGATTTCAGTGCCTTCTTTTGATAAAGAAAAACAAACAAACAAAAATATCTCTCTGCAGGATTCGGAGCTGGAGGTGGAGTGAAATAGGATGGGAGTGAGATATTGGGGCAGGTGAAAGTGTTCAGTTTGTCAAAAGGAAGCATGGGCCACAAACCCTTCAAATCATCTTCTCTAAATATATGTTCTCTCAATCAGGGATTTGATAAGAATAGGTAAGATACAGTTGGAGAAGATTTGGGTTTATGGCAGTTCATCTCTCCTAGTGTAAAATGAAGGACGTTAAGGTCTTTACGGAAAGAGCCCATTGCACAGAGAAGCATAAATCCATCCGTGTCCCAAGCTGCTAAGTCCTAAATTTAGCCACACAAGAAGAATTAGTCTCTCTACTACAGAAAATTTCAATTCACAATTTAAAATGTTATCTGTGCTGCCTCTCATTGGCTAGAGAGTGTCTACCTAAAAATAAGTGGCCAAAGTGAAAGGCAACAGCATTTACTTGAGATCTAAAGAATAGTTATTTGAGAAGCACTGATTCAATTAGAAACCCAAATAGTGTTCTGATTAGCACTGGGGTCCCCAACCCCCATGCCAAAGATTGATACCAGTCCGTGGCCTGTTAGGAACCCAGCCACACAGCAGTAGGTGAGTAGCAGGCAAGCCACTGAAGCTTTAGGGTATTTACAGCTGCCTCCCGTCACTCATGTTACTGCCTGAGCTCCACCTTCTGTCAGATCAGCAGTGGCATTATATTCTCTAGGAGCATCATGAACCCTGTTGAGAACTGTCATGCGAGGGATCTAGGTTGCTTGCTCCTTATGAGAATCTAATGCCTGATGATCTGAGGTGGAGCTGAGGGAGTGATACTAGCACTGTGGAATGGCTGCAAATACAGATTAACATTATCAGACAGGTTTGACTACACAGAGAGACCATAATAAATCAATTACTTGCAGACTCACATCAAAACCCTATCAGGGGGACAATCTTGGACAATCTTGACATGAGCACAAGGAGGTCCTGTGGTGATTGAAAAATGACATCTGAAGCCAAAGTGGAGATTCCCTGGTGGCATGAAACACTGGAGACAAACAGATCACCCTATCAAATAATGCTGGAAGACTAGCCCATGGTCAAAGACAGAAAAAGTTTGCATCTTAAGCAAGATCACTCTGCCTGGTATTTGGAAGACTGGATCAAAATGGGAGACTAAAGGCTATTTAAGTTATTCAGCTTCCCCAATGAACTGCAGGAAGCGGAGAGACCCTGGATGGCTGCACCTGCCTCCAAACACTGCTGGAGACCAGAGATATGGTTTAAATACCTTCCCTCTCTCCCAAAACTTGCCCCTCAGGACCACCTAGTGTCTGCTCTTCAGCAAAACACCACAAAAATACAAATCTGAGAAATAAAGTGATCTCCTGGGCTCAGCTGGAAATAAAGCCCTTATGCCAGGGAAGAAGAACACAACAGACAATATGAATACCTTAGGATTTAAAGCCTCTCAGAAAGGTGAAAAAGCTCCAGAAAAGGATCTTACAGATCTAGAAATTTATGAACTGACAGAGAATATAAAATAGCCATTCTAAAGACTCTCAGAGAAATGAAAACAAACTGTCAAAAAGTCATAGCTGTGATTAATTATATCAAAAAGGAAATCCATGAACGAAATGAACAGCTTAACAAAGAAATTCAAACTGTAAGTAAGAACGAGATAAATAATACAATAAAAGAAGTGAGAAGTGAAATAACTGCCATAGAAAACAGGGACAACCAGATGGAGGAAAGAATTAGTAATATTGAAGATCAGAACATGGAAACATCTGAGAAAGAGGAAGAGAGAGAATTATAGAACCAAAAGGATTGAAAGAACTCTGCAAGAACAATCTGACTCCATGAGACAAAACAACATCAGGATAATAGGATTGGAAGAAGGAGCAGAGCACCCTACAGAGAACATACTCAAACAAATAGTAGACAAGAATTTTCCAAACCTATGGAAAGATTTGGAACCCCAAATTCAAGAAGAAAATAGGTCCCCTAGATACTGGACCCTAGCAGATCTTCTCCAAGACACATAGTCCTAAAGATGTCAAAAATCAAAGACAAGGAGACAATTCTCAAGGCAGCTAGGGAAAAAAGAATTATAAACTTTAGAGGAAAACCCATCAGGCTGGCATCAGATTTCTCAGCAGAAACTCTACAAACCAGGAGAGAGTGGAATCAAATATTCAAAATATTAAAAGAGAGAAACTTCCAGCCAAGAATAAATTATCCAGCAAAATTATCCTTCAGTTATGAAGGACAAATAAAGACCTTCTCAGACACACAGAAGCTGAGGGAATTTTCCAGTACAGGGCCGGCACTTCAAGAAATACTGAAGGAGGCTCTTCGACCTGAAACAAAACAGTGGAATAGAGTTGGGGCAACAAGAAAGAACAAAAATGAAACAAAACAACAACAAAAAAGTAATGGCCACAGGAAATCCTCACATATCAATCATTACTCTAAATGTTAATGGAACTGAACGCACCAAAAAAAAGACAATAGCAGACTGGATTAAAAATCCTCATCCATACACTGTCTCCAGGAGACACACCTCAGTCATGAGAACCAACACAGAGTCAGTGAAAGGATGGAAAACAATACTCCAAGCAAATGGGAACCAGAGAAAAGCAGCAGTTGCCATACTGATATCTGATGAAACAGACTTCAGGTTAAAAACCCTTTAAGACTCACTTTTTTGGACAAACTCTTTGACCTTTATCTTCCTCCTCACCAGCTGGGCTCCTATAGACCTTTGCATGTAACCCTATCACAAGAGGAATCATTTTATACTGTGACTATCTGTTTATATCAGTCTCTGTCACTGTCCTTAGAAATGAACTCCTTGAGGGTTGTGATATTGTATATTTCATTTTTTTTTTTATGTGGGTAGTTCCCTGGCTGGGAACCGAACCCAGGCCACAGCATTGACAGCGCCAAAGCCTTAGCCACTACACCACCAGGGAACTCCTGTATGTTTCTTTTCTATCCTCACCCCTAGCATGATAACTGGTTTATGATAGATCCTTAGTAAATGTTACTGATAATTGAGAAAAAAAAGAAACACACTTTTTTAAAGCTGTTTTATTATTATTATTGTTTTCATAAAGTTCAAAAGTTCCTGGAAAACCTTCTCTCCGTGTTTATGCTTTTAGTCTGCCTTTGTTGAACTTTTAAGGAGAAGTAGGGATAGGTACAATAGAACACCTAGTACACTTGTAATTAGAACTCAGTTTGGGTCTTAATTTTGCTACTTACCATGTACATGTTTGGGGATAAGTTGTCTAGCCTCTTTACAATAAAATTTATTCATCTACAAAATAAAATTAAAACAATTCCCTATCAGTGGATGACAAGTGACAGTTAAGCTTTATCTGGTGCTAGCCTTCAGAGTAGCAAGTGAATTATATAATTATTTCATTATATATTACAATCTAATAATAATAATAATAGAAATAAAGTGCACAATAAACATAATGCACTTGAATCATCTCGAAACCGTCCCCTGCTGGGCCCTGGAAAAATTGTCTTCCCCAAAATCCATCCATCGTGCCAAAAAGTTTGGGGACTGCTGGATTAGCAGGTCAAGGCCAGGGGTATTTATGAGAAAGGGAAGGGGAACAATTACATCAATAAAAAGAAGGCATTTTTATATGTGCAGATAAGTTAACATAGTGATGCTGATTCTAAACAATGTTTTTAATTTTTAGTCCAGTTGTCATCAGTCAGATAATCATAATACCTGCTTTCTTGTTATCTGTGCAAACAGTTGTTCAAGAGAAAATGTTGCTTTAGGCCCAGCCCAAGGGTTATTTTGGTTTGAGGACTAAGACATGGGAAGCAGCTCCTTTGAGATGACTCCAACTCCATTTTATGTTTTTATTTTTTGTTCTGACTCCATTTTAAAGTAATTCCATTTATATTACCTTTTTTTTTTAACAAAGAATAGCCATGATTCACCATCAGTGGACATGCCCTTTAGTTCATGTACTGATCTATAAAGGAAATCAGACTTGGGCCTCTCCTAGAAAGGTCCCCTTGAATCCCAGAGTCAGGAAAACATACCCCCTATTCCCACACTGTCTACTTGTGATTTCTGTATTAAGGAAGCATGCCAGTGGTGGAAATGAGGAGAAAAAAGGAATGTCAAATATTATCTAATCCTTCAGTCCAGCCAACACTGAACATTTCTCTGTGCCAAACCGAAGTTCAGGGTTATGAACACCAACGTGATAAGAAATAACTCCTGCCCTGAGGAGTTCACAGTCTAGCACAAAAGCCAACACTTTAAATTTCAACACCATTTGCTAAATTCTTCATTTTTGCTGCTTTTCCAGTCACAGAACTATCTAAGACCCAGTATAAATATACATGTTTTCTGAAGACTGAAAAGAGGCTGAAAAGCCTGGTATAATCTGTCTCCCTAAATGACTACAGGATTTTATGCAGTTGACATGTGCAATTATTTTCAACTCTCCTGGTGTTTTATTAGGAGCTCAGTTCTGGCTCAAAAGGGCTAACAGTTCAGCTTACAATCAAATGGAGCTTATCAGATCAAAGGAGCTGGCTCAATACTGCTGTTGATTTATTTGTGTACAGTGAAGGATTCTTAAAATGCATCCTTCAGGCTCCCAGGAGGACTTCCATAGGGTTATCTTTTGGTGAATAGCTGGAGGCTGAGTGGACCAGCACAGAGTAAAGGGAGGGACCCAGGGGGTTGTGTCAGTATCACGCTGACTACAACTTTCTAATTTTATTTAGGTTGGACTTGGATTTGAGTTTACTTATATGTTGTTTTATTTCAAAACACCATCTATAAATATATTTCAATGAGCACCCTGAGAGAAGGTGATGTATTTGTTTTCCCATCATTATATACTCAGAGCCTGGTACGTCATAACTGCTTAAAAGATATTTGTTAAATAAATGAACTAAAAAAATGAGTTTTGTAAAGTTTCTGCATCTTATTCTCTTTGGAGAATGGATCCAATCAGATTATAGGAGGTTTAAGGCATCTCAAAGACACACATACCATTACTAAAAGAAACCTGATTCCTCTCTCCTCTCTTCCTTCCACCTGATGAACGCCAGAGAGAGAAGCTGAAAAATGTCATGTCTAAGTCACCAATGAGAGCTCTGGGGAAGGTCCCCTTTCCAAATACTATCAGGTGTGCTCTGGAGATTTTTTTCTCCAAGGGAAAGTTCATTCAAGTCTTTTCGTTTCATCACTATTTACAAGCTTTTGATCACTTGTAGGTGATGAAAATTTTTAGATTTTTTTGGCCAGCAGACAGCAAAATTAAAAGCCATTTAAGTCCAAATACTCATCACAAACAGGTCCCCTTGCCCTCTGCCCTTTCTGAAGGTGCACTTGGAGAAGGGGAACTAGAGCAGGGAGGGACCCTCATGGTACCCAGGCAAGGCCTTGACAGTGAGGTAGAGAGTCCTGGGCTCTAGGATAACAAGCCATGACTAACCCACCCACAATACTTCTCAGGCAGAATGGGTGAAGATACGCACATAACCTTCAAATTGGTGAATTGGCAGCTCTGACAATAAAGGTATTACTTTACAATGTCACATGTGTGTTCTCTCTCAGATAGGACTTGAATGAGTTCTATAAGGTATTTCTTCCGTGTTCTCAGAGATGGAACGCTTGTCATTCAGAATTTCATAGAGATTGCTGCCCTGGAGGTTCACTCTACGAGGGCCTGCTACTCCAAGCACCACATCATGCAGTGGTGCCAGCATCAGGTCTTTCCAAGGGCTTTATTCCCAGGCCTCTTTAATGTGACTGAAGGGCTCTAACCGGCCCCTTTCAATCAGACAGAAATAGTTATTGTCCTCACAGAAAATATGATTCCTACTTTCTAGAAATCTAGCAAACAATGCAGGAGAACAGACAAATATGTCAGTGATTATAGCTCATCACTATGAGGGCACAGGGTAATCTAGATTCATTTTCTTCTGCTTTCATCAAAAGCAAATGAGAAAATAGTCTTCCAGGGACCAAAGACTGCACACAAGTCTTTCTACTTTCCTTTTCTCAGACTGACACGTAGTTACAGCGAGAGAACTTGCAGAGTCATGAAATGATAAGAAAAAACAGTATTCAAATAAGTAAGTTCACATGGATAAATAAGAGATAAACAGACAAAGCTACATCTTAGCTTACTAATTCATCAGGCTTTTAGCAACCTGTTTCTCCACTTTATTCCCACAGAGCTAACTTACAACTTCATCTGTCATACCTGGTAACACTCAGTTCTCTCTTCTTGAACTCAGGTCTTTCTTAAATTTCATATCAAAATTCCCTCTTTTCCCCATTCCCTAACTCAGTGGTACTAACATTCTCCAGACATCCTCCAGATCGTGTTCTCTATCATATTCTCATTTGGAGGACTTGGAGGACTTTTTCTTCCCTTTTTTTTTTCCCTAGGACACATTAGGGCTTCATCTTTTCCTGACCTTTCTTATTTACTTGTCCCTGGTAAGTTAACATCGTCCTCTGATAGGAGCCCCAGCTCTAGGACCTGGGTCAAATCATTCTGTCATCTCCTCAGTTTCTCTCCACATCCATATTACATCTCTCAACAAATCACTGATGTTACACATACAACCCTTCAGCCTTCTCTTCAACGCTCAGAATCGATGTTTACATTTTCAGAGTCGAGTTATGTTCTCAGACCTACAAGCATTTTGAGTAAGAGAATTTTTATCATGTTTTCCATCACCTTCTGTCTTTGCCCAGGAATTGTTGATATATGAACTCTCCAGGGAGGATAAAGGGAAGAAATGCAACCTGTGTCCATTGAGTTACCAGTGCTGTTCCTGAGTCTGAAGCTGAAACACCCTCTCTGTGCTCATAATCCTGTGTTCTCAAGGACTGGTATTAAATGTAGGGTAGCCGTTTAATTTATCATCCAAACTGGCCCACTTTTGAGAATGAAGAAGGCAGTGTTAATAATTCCACTGAACTGTATGGTCACCCTATTGAAATGGCATTTTGAGTCTGGAATTGTGCTTAAGTCCAGGGCCCTACATTAAACTGGATTTTAAGCTCCTTTGCTGATGGTTCAGGTAGAGCAGCCTGTTATGGAGAATCACCTTGTGACTACTGAAGTGTGATACATCTAAGAGGTAAACACAACTAACTCATTCCAGCTACAATAGTACACAAGTACAATACTAGCTGACCAGGAGGTATACAGAGCAGAACTATACAATTTCTGCCCACCTCCCCCTCCTCCATCTCCTTAAGTTTATGGGGACGTAGTCTAAAAAGTTTTAAATGTTTCTTTCCAAAAAATAAACTGAAATAACTCCTTCATTTATTTTAGATTCCTTTCAGATAGCCTTGCAGATGGTTTACTGAAATCATCATGCCAACAAAATCTGTTTGGCTCAAAAAATTAAAATAACCCTACCAATTTATCTGCATTCCCCTGTAATACAAAACTAAATTTCTTATTCCTGTCTATTAAACTTCTTCCCACTCTGCATTTTGTAAACTGAACTATGAAAATAATTCCTTAAAGACCCACACATTTGTCCATTATTATCCAATTCTGGAACCTCAAAATATAGTGTTATAAATGCTCACTTTTCCCCTGTTTGCTTTCCCAAGTAGTCATGCCTTTTGACACAAGCCTCCTATCAAAAATATCCAAGGCAGTAAATACTAGTATTAATAATCCTGGAGGTGGGATGTCTTCCTCTATTGCTTGCCTTCCAGCTAGTCTCCATGACATCAGCTCTGTAACAAACAGATGAAGCTCAAATTGAAAGTACTTTCCTTCCTGGCAAGATAGCAATGACATCTTGGTATCTAATGGCCATTGGGTTAGAAAGCTAGGAGGGGTGTGATTCACTGTATGGTTGCAGAAGTTTTAATTCAAAGTCGTTTTGAGAAAATTTGAAAGGAAATCTAGCAATGGATCCTCAAAATGACCTTTTCTCATTTAATCATGAAATTCAATGTTTTCTTTGCTCTGGGAAACGGAATTTCTCCTCCACACCACAGAGAGCCTGGTCTCTGTGCAAAGCCAATCCTGCTGGCCTGCGAGCTTCTCCTAGGTGCAGCACCCAGCCCTTTCAGAGGGTTCTGAGATGCTTCCTCCCTCCCAACATGAGCTAGAGAAATGCAGCGAGGTGACTCACCTTCCATAATCCTAACTGCTGTCACGGCAGTCTTTTTAAAGCATTTGTTCTGGGGTGCTTATGGTTTCACAAAACAGTCTTAATGTTCCCAATGGCATAATTGCCCAAGATATAGCCATGCCTGCTGCACTGGGAACTGTCAAGATTAGAGGCCCAGCATGTGAGGGCAAACTTGAGAGGAATTTGTGTAATGTGGGGGCACTTGAATCCCCAAGGGAATTCTCTCTCCTAAAAGCGGGTGGGTGAAGTCTCCCTCTGGTGGTGGCTAAGTGTGTTCACAAGGGACACGATGAAAATCAGCTGAAATGCATTCCAGGAAGTTGTTGCAACCCAAGCAATTCAAGAAAACAGAGAATTTATCCACATCTAGGGAACTTTTGAATACCCCTTCATCTTCTAGGAGGAAACAAATGAAAACAAGCCACTCATTCATTGAACACTGCCCTCCATTTCTTCATAAAAATCAGGACCACCATTGTCTCATACCTTAAAGCAGTTCTGACAATTTCTCTCCTCTGTTTTCTCTCTCTGTCTAGTTCACTGCTGGTTCCATGTATTCATCCTTTACAATATTTCTCGTGTTTTCTACCCTTCTTTTCAATTTCCCCAACTTATAAACAAACAGCTCCCCAATAGCATTTGAAGTAAATGTGATAAAATTCCAAGCATGTGCATGGGTCTCTTGCTTGACAGGGAGTTCTGACTCCTTGTCGGGACAGCGCCAAACTTCCATCCCAGGCACTAGCTATTTCCGGTGATCCTGAACCCACAGCCTTCGTGCCATTTCACAGACTCTGAAATCTAGAATCAGGGATTTCTATAGTGTGCCTGGATCCCCATCCTCTTTCCTAACCCTTCTTTCCCCTCAGTGGACTTGTGACCAGCTGGCACCATCAGGCTGCAGAACTTCATGAGCTCTGGGGTCGATCCTGCCTTCACAAAATTGAGGACACCCAAATGACCCCTCTCTTTGTCCTAGCGAGTACATTTCCTGCCTATTTCTAAGACCAAATTCCTACCTTGTGCTGTTTTTAAGGACCTGGATCTCTACCCTCTGTCTTACCCTGCTGCTTACTGCTGCCTGGGTGAGCTGCCTGGCACCTGAGTGGCTGCAGGAGAGAGACCCTACCTTTCTCTTGCCTGTCTTTCCCCTCAACCCCAGTGGCACGAGCCCTGCCAACAGGCCTCTTTGACTTTTCAGCTATTTCCTGTTCCAGGTCTGAGGCTTCGGACTGTTCATGGAGCTTTACTTAAATTCTTCCAGCTACATGATTTCTCAATTGCTGAGACCAATTGCCTTTAATATGGTACATATGGGACCCTATACAGCCTGCTTCATCCCACTGGTTCTCAAATCCAGAAAAAATTTCAGAAAGAGGCCCAGCATCTCTGGAACACCTCTGCACAGAAGGTCCATTGCCCCGCCGGTCTCTACCTTAGGGGTCTACCGTGCCTCTTGGGAACTATTCTGTTGTAAAGAGGGTGACAGCATGTGCATTCCTGGTTTTGACTTCTAGGGTAACCTTTTGCAGCCCTGTCTACAACAGTGATGTTCTCACAATTGCACACCCCTGCTATTTTATGATTTAAGGCAGTCTCACAATAGTCATCTATAGAGAATAACATAAATGTATGCATTGCAACACTGCCCTGGCATCTTGACACACATCTGCACATAAACAGTCACTAGCAGGAACTCTCTGTGTGTCTCTGTCTCACATGCACAACCCATCCCACAACTGCTCTATGATTCTTGAGATCATACTGCATTGTCTCTCTCTCTATGTCCACCTGTCAGATCCTAACGGAAACATTTGTCCTAAAGAAACAGATCCCTCATTTCTCTGGGCGCAAAATGTACCAACGCTTCTTGAGATGGAATCTTTTCTTCACACAAAGTCCCTTGGACTCACCCCACAGAGCTTCGCTATACCAGCCTCTTCCTTACCCCAAGCCTAAGTGGCCAAACACAGTGCTCCAACAGTTCCCCACCCCTCAGTGTCCCCAGATCAGCCAGCTGGCACAGAATTCATCAAATAGTATGTTTAGAATCCTCTTTTTGCCTTGCTGTCTTCTTAGACTTTGCAGTATTGCTATTCTCCTAATCCCATATTATAATGTGAACATTCTTAAGACACCAGAATCCTTACTGATTTGTGAGGAGGGAGTGATTGCTTCAGGAGGCTCCAACACAAGACCCCTGCCCTACCTTCTCACCATTAACCAGGGCACCACCCACAGAGTCACAGAGTGAAGAATGCCTTCATGCTGGAGATCCATGAAGCCAACTTGATTATTTCTCCCCGCTTCATGTGGTTTTCTGCTCTTCTGATGAAATCAGGCAGTTTGCACACCTAGAAAGTAGTTGATGCAAGCAGTACCAACACTGACCACTGAGCAGTAGAGATGCAAAGAGGAAATGCGCCCCCTAGTAGCATCCTTGCTCAACGTGTACTCCCTTTTGTCCTTTTCAAATAAACAAGTTTTCAGTAGAGGAAAATACTTGCATTTTAAATAGATTGGAACACTCTGACTTTGGCTGTGAAATCACAGAGGATTCGTGGCCCTGAGTAAATCGTATATCAAGTTACACTGAGTCCATTATCCTAATATCTGGCTTTCCTTTTCTCTTTAATCATATTCCACAAAAAGTTACACCACTAATCTGATTGACAGTGATTGCCTTCACATTAAAATAGGTTTTCTGACAAGTTTCTGTCTGTGCACAGTATAATTAAATATTTTGCATTTCTTCAACATGCAGATTAGTATATGAAGGAAAGAAAAATCAAGTGTTAGAAAATACAGTTTACCTCATGTTTGCTTTTTGAGATTAGCACTGCAAAGATAGCTTTTATATTGAGAAACTCAGATTGCCTTAAGCAAAGAGTTGAAGATCTTTAATAGTGTTCTGGGGGGTTGGCTTCATCAGGGCCATGCTGCACGGCTTTCATGAGCTTGATGAAATGATAAAATCGAAAAATAGTAACCTAGATCCTAGTTCTTCTTAGCTAGCAGGCCTGCCACATTACTAGTTCTGGAACCCTAGAGAATCTGGATTAATTTCCAGGGACACAATTCCTTGTTTTCCTAATGGAGGAAAAAAGTTAATAAAGAAGGTTCGTTGCTAACAGTAATTCAGAGCTAATGTTCATTTCCCCAAAGGAGTGTAACAGGAGAACTCAATAACAGGAGAGCGCTTTGAAGCCTTAAGTGCTGAGTAGTTAAGCAACAGCTGCCATATGCTGATCTCAGCTCACCTTGATCCTGTGGCCCTCCCTTGTAGAAACCAGGTTGCCTTCCCAGGGCCTGAACCATCCCCAATGTAAATAAATGGGGAAAGGTATTGAGCCACTTTGGAGAGCTAATGCCTCTCTAGTCCGCAGTAAATTGGGAGTGACAGTGGGTCACATTTTATATTGTTGCAAGATACTCTGGTACCTCTTAAAAGAGTAAACTGCTAATCAAACTGATAAAATTGCATCTGAACTCAGGAGACCACAAGAACTTTCTAATTGACTCTTATAATGTGCTTTGGATGTCCATATACAACTATTAATTTTGGAGGAGTGTGGGGTCCATTTCATTCTGTATTAGCAATAAAAACACTCCAAAAGTACACATAATGGAAATGAATACTTCTCTCTGCTGGTAAAGAAGCACTTAACCTTTGATCTTGAGCTAAATTACATCGCCAGAGGCAGCCTACAAGCAGCCAGGAATTTGGTTTTCCCCTCAATACTGTTTGAATGATATACTAAATTATTAGTAAATTTCTCAGAGTTCTCCTAAGGATAACTCATTTATCAATTAAGATGAACTAAAAAAAAAACATTGACTTACATAAATATAGAGAAAAATATGGGCCACCATTATGTCATTTTCAGGATGTTCTTATCTGTCCTTACGTGAAATATTAAATCAATCTCTCAACTCTTTTCAAAAATATTATCGTATAGTGGAATTATGGAATTATTTAGGCCAGTGTTTGTCATTATATTGTTATAATAATAAATGTAAATACAGGCTATTACATTTAAAGATTTTGAAAAGTTTACTTGTTCAAAGCCATATTCATGTTAACCTTTCTCAGTAATCTTTGTTCATTTGACTCATGTTTTCTCAAATTATCCTATTAACTATGGAAATCATCTGGCCCAAATATAATAGGAAGCTTCCTTTATTAGAAATGGTCTTTATGTGGGAGTCTTTGTGGTTTTCTACTAAGCCAGACCCTCATACGTGCCTTTGATCTATACTAAATTCTGTTTTGTGTGGCATACCAATATTGTCTTATTTTCCTAAGTTATATTTGCTTCTTCCTCATATTATTAGAAGCCAGCCACCCTGAGTAATCTGAACCATAAGTCTTGGTCTCAATAAATAGTGGCATGAGATCTAGAGCTTAATTCTGTTGTTAGTGATGAAAAAACCTAATAAATCAGGAACATTGAAGGGAAAAATATAAATAAATAAATAAAACCATAGAGAGAGAGAGAGAGAGAGAGATCAGGCAGTTTGTACACCTAAAAAGCAGTTGATGCAAGCAGTACCAACACTGACCACTGAGCAGTAGAGGGACACAGGGAGAACTATAAGGAAATTCTCATTGAAGGAAATACGTAGGGAAGAATGGAGAAACCAAAAGATCAATCACTTCCTTTCCTTATTTCTTCTTAAAACTTCCTTCTTGTCTAATGTGCTTCTATCAAGTTACACTCTCTCTGGGCACTTCAATCACTTCATTCTACAACACACCATCAAAGATCCTGAGAATAGCAGGTCACTCACTCCAGGCTGTTCAAAGACCAAGCTGTTCGAAGACCATGGTGTTTCAGAATCAAAGGCCCCAAGTCATATTAAAATCCCCAAAAGTTTTCAAAGAGCTAAACCAAGGCCAAGTAAATATCTCCTTTCTTGGTATTGCCCACTCAAATCCTTACCCAGCCCTCAGTATACCACTAATAATCCTAGAGTTTAGAAATTCTTAACAATGCTTAGGAATTTCACCAATTAAAAAAAGGGGGGGGGGGTAGGGTTGAGGGTGGCTTGTCAGCATTTCTCAAACTGCATTCCAGGATTTCATGAGGCGTTTTAGAGAAAATTTTAAAAACAAACAAAAAATGTATATCTCATCTATTGAGATATATTTGAGTATATGTCACATGTTATAAACCTCTAAAAAAGTCACAGCCTTGTTACCATCTGAAGGACTCTAAGAAACCCTACCATAAAGCAACCTCTTTAATTCTAATTGATTCAGAATTCTCCAAATTGCTTTAACCCCAAAATCTTTTTTCTCCTCAGAACAGATTTTTATCTCTTAGGACTGATCTTCCAAGGCTTATTAATTTGAGAAAATTTGAACAACAGCTATACCACATTGGCCTGGAAATATTTGTGTGGGTCCAATTCCTAGGCACAGGAAAATGTGCTTTATATCCACCACTCATGTTTTGGTTTGCTGAGGTGGGTAGTAATTCTCAACATGTATCAGCTTTCCATTGAAATAGTTAATTACCTTCTCTTCTTTGGGATGATGTTTAGAGGAGAAAAATGATATAGGTTCACTAAAAAAGGATACATGATACTTGTTATCTAATATATACAAGGACAGAGATTATTTTTCAGACAGTCAGAGTATTACCAAAATGAGGGCAACCTGACCCTGGCTGATGAGAAATCTAAAATTACATTTCTGAAATCCATTAAAGGTCAAATGGAGAATAGAGTTTATTTGGCTGGGTTTCTATCTTAGTTGATCTACCTGATGAAAAGGTTTGTCATTTGAGGATATCAATTATCGTCTGATATTTGGGAGCAGTTTGAAGCATTTAACATGAGCAGGGGAATAAATTAATTTAAATTTTGCTGGAATCTACTGATCCTGCTTTGCAAATAATACAATAATAATACAAATAATCTTCTTCAAAGCTTATTTTTTAACTTAGTAAGTCTTTGTTCAGAGCTATAGTCTGCAAAACCATGTGCAAAGAAAAGAGAGAACACAGGAGTAGGACCTTAAAATCTTTCTAGAGAGAAACATATATGCATATGAGGGCTCTCTGGAGAGTATCCAGCCATGTAATATGAAAAATTGAGGCATTTATGGCTGGATTTTTTCCAGTGAGCATATATATACACATACATATATATATCAGGAAATGCATGAAACAACGGACAATGTGGGGGTCTGCTAAACGCATGTGGGGTATGAGTGAACTAGGCTCCAGATTCTAAATTGCAGCATTTCCATGATCAAATCTGTTTCTCATAAATACTTCTCCTACGTGGAGTCAATAGTAAAGGACCTTGGAGGGTTCTGGAGACCAGAAAGCAAGCTGGATGAAAGAGGCCACAGTCTCGCATAACGATGAGGTTTGCGCAAACATGTCAAGAATCCACGGGGGAGGGTATTGGGAGTGCAGACACTGCGAAATGTTTCCAAACCATCCCAGTCTGCCCCTTCACCCATTCCTTAGCCTCATAGCCTGTTCGTCATGTTTAGGTTAAGACAAACATTTGTTTCTCATTTTAGTTCAGTTTAGTTTTTTGTTTGTTTGTTTTTTTAACATACCTAGACTATTATATGATACCTTAAACTGATGGGAGAAAAGCAAATATTATCAACCATAACATTCTAAAGTTTGTTTTAAGATATTGTACAAGCCTTAAATGAACAAGTATTTCATATTTTTCATTTTGATTAGGACTTTTCAAAGTTACATTGGTCCTTCCCTTAAGTCGCCAAGATGTCCCAAAGGATTCATCTATTCCATTTCCAAAGACAGCCTCTCTCCACTTCCCTTTACAGGGTTCGATTTCTACTTTGCATCTGATGCCTCTGTCTGATTTTAAGTCACCCAGATGCTTTCATATGAATCAACAAAATTAGAGTTGGTAACCATTAACCAAATACATTTTGGATGAAAAATAATTCTATCTTCTATAGTGACTGAGTTTTAAATCAGTTTTTGAAGTTTGGGATAATTGTGCTCATTAGTAGAGAAATGCTCTTTGAATAGTATATGTTGGTCATTTTTCTTTTGGTCATTTTTATAATCACCATACCTTCTTAACTTCCTAGCATAAGATTTGTTTCATGTTTTTTGTTTTTTTTTTTTTTTCGGCATTGAGTCCTCAGTCTTGTCTATGAAAATATTTTCTACAAGACTTTTTTTCCTTCCTAGCAACAGCCTTCAAAATTTTCTGTATTTCTAAAAGCATTTTTCTATTGTGATGACTGTATAAATTAGTTATTCTCAAAGCTTAATTTATTTAGAGCTTAGTTCATCATTTTTAAGAGTAAATGTTTCCATAATTCTAAATTTGGGGACCAATTTCTTATCATATCTGATAACATCATCCTTATATTTAAGCTATAAAGTGATTAATGAAGAGCTATAGCAAAGCAAGTCAACTTTTCTGTTATGTTGTTTGCATGTGCTTGCATTGTTAGTGTTATCCTTAATTTTGTAAACCACCTTTCTATTTTATGAAGCCTACCTCAGTGGAAACCAGAAATTATAATCAGAAAACCCTCCTCATTGGGCACCTGTTTGAGGAAGAAGGTGAAAGTGCCTGGAATACACAAATCTGAAGGAGAGTGCCTCTATCAGTTTCTTATTGCTACTGTAATAAATTATCACAAACTTGGTGACGTAAACTAACACACGTTTATTATCTTAGCACTCTGGGAAGTTAGAGTCATAAAATGGGTCTCACTGGGCTAAAATCATGATTTTGGCAAGAGACTCTAGGGAAGATCCCATTTCCTTGCCTTTGTCAGCTCTTGGAGGCTGCCCACATGCCTTGCCTTGAGGTCCCTTCCTCCAGTATCAAAGCCAGCAATGGCTGGTCAGGTCTTCCTCACTCTGCATCACTCTGACTGACTCGCCACCTCCCTTTTTCACCTATGAAGACCCTTGAGATTACCTTGAGCCCACCCAGATAATCCAGAATTATCTCCCCATGGCAAGATGCTTACCGACTCCTGCAAAGCCCCTTTTGCCAGATAAGAAAGCATTTGTAGGTTCCAGGGGTAAGGACTTGGATATCTTTGGGGGAGCCATTATTCTGCCTACCACAATTCCTCCAACGTCTGTTCCAGTAGGAGGACCCTATGCTCTACTCACTCTTGCAGGGAGGGTGGTGTGCACCCTACTTTGTAGATTTTAAAAGGTTACTTAGAACCTGACCAGTGATTTCTTGGGTCTAGGCTAGAATTCTTCTCTTGCTGCAGCACATGAAGTCTGTTTCCATGGTGAAGACCATTTAGGCAAAGGAAGAATTACAGGGAAGAAACACCTTTGTATACAGCCCCTATTGTTATCCAGGGCATTCCTTTATGGAAACATTGCATTTGCCCTTTGTTATATTAGACTGAATACAAATACACAATAGTCATCACTATCACAAACGATATAGTCGTCAAATAAGCTACTAATACTATGCGTAGCGTGCTTTGCTATTGTTCGCCCAACAACAGTTGTGTAAACAATCTCCCTCCATGCTTTTTGCTGTGAGGGATTCCAGTCACACTGGACCACAAAGGTCAGGTTCACAAGAACACTCACACGGCACGGCCGTGTTAAGCCCTGCTACCACGCCATACGGGCAGGGGCTTTAATAGCAATTATTCTGCATGATCTAAAGTTTCTTAAGTTTCTTAATTTATGATTTTCTTATAAGGAGGATCTAAACAATAACACCTTTGGATGTGCTCTAAGAGACAATGAGTGCTAGAGAAATACATCTTGTTCTTTCTCGTGTTCCTCTCTCAGTTGCTAATAATATGTCATGTTTAAATCCACTTCTTCACAAAAGAACCTTCTTGTCAAGTTATAACTACATCAAGGAGCAAGGAAGATGCAGTTATTATTTGCCAGGTTATGTGGGCTTCTTGGCAATGCTCAAGATTTTCATTTCCAATGTTTAGGGAAAAAATCGTGCTTTTTAAGCAATGCCAAACTATGGCAACCAAAAGAAAAACCTAATACAGGAATACTCTGTGCTTACAGCTTTCTCATTTAAATAATCCTTAGATGTTTTTCACGATATGCAAATTCTTACTTGACTTTATTAATATCAGAGAAGTTAGCAGACCGTTACCTTCTCTCACAACTTTTGTTACCATGTTGCCAGCCCCTGGTGACCTTGCACTTATTGCTGTGGTTTAAGTGATTGGTTGTATCAGAAATCATGATTTTTCTAGAAAAATTGTCTCTGATTTTTTTTTTCCTTACTCCATCAGAATCTCAGCAACTTTTCTGAAGAGAAAGACTCTCTCTGCTGGCTTCGCTTACTATCTGTTAGAGACTAAGGCCTCCATCTGTCCTGATGGGGGTGTCCCATCCCCTATTTTCTTTCTTCTTCAGCTTCTCATAGAAGATGACCTACTCTAGCATATTCAAAGAATTTTGTGGGAATTACTTTTCCCGTTACGAGTATGAATGAACAAGAGAAACTGATTGATGCAATGGAAGTGGAGGATACCCAACTCCCAAGAAAATCATGGCTTAACTAAAAACTTCTTAATCATATCATTTATTTATGATACTGTAACAAGCTGTCACTTCTCTTGGAATACATGTTTCATATCAGTGATAGAAGTTACTTGACCAGCTGGCTCAAACATCACTTTGTTTCTATTCTAAAATAATATTAATAAGTACCAATTATTGACTCCTTTTATGTTTCAGAAACATCCCTATGTATTTTCCTTTTGTGACCTTATTTAATCCTTGTGTCACACCAGTGAGCCCCATTTTACAGAGGAAAAATTAAGGATCTTGTAAATTAAATAGTTTGCTAAAAAACATACACCTAGGAAGAGACTACAGTACCATACTCCCTCCCAAATATTAATTTTATTTCTTTTACCATTTCTCAACAATATGACTAGCAGTGCTTGCCTTTTACAGTCTTTCAAGTATTCTCTGAGATGATTTAATACTCCTTAATTGTTTGCTTAATGCCTCATTTCCTCTCTGTGATGATAATCTTTTGTCTGATCCTCATTATTGGGGAAATTCCTCATATGGGGAAAGCTGCAGCTATGTTTATTTCTAGCCACTTAGTCACTTATTATTTCATCTTTGGTTTTTATTTGGGCCTTTGGAACTGAATTGCATCATTTATCATCCCAAATAGAAATGAAGGAAAAAAAGTTTCTCTTTTAACAAATTTGGAGGTTTTTCTGTCTAGTCTTTTCTTCACGAAACCTCAGGCTAAGTTTCAATAAAGCTATTTCTTGTTATAAGGTTATCTCAGAACAGTTCATGCTTATATATTGTTGATATTTTTAGTTTGGGTTGTTTATTATAAAGAGAAACTAAATTGACCTCTTGATGTTTTTATATATATGGCCTTTTCTCACCTGATTTCAGCTGGCAGGACTTTGAGTTCATCTAGAGCTGCCCCATCACCCATTAGGCAACAGAGATCAAAATAACTTAACAGTAGTCAAACACCTTGTTAGAGAAGAATCAGAGCTCAAGTCTAGGCCTTCTGACTCATAAATTAATAGCATCTTTGGAAACATTAGGAACTTAGAGAGGATTAGGACCAACTTCTTTTTCTCATGTATCTTCTTTACTCCACATCTTAAAATTGGTCACGTGGCCTTGGACTTTACCTAGAGCTTTTCCCAAAATATCATAGTCTCCTAGTAAAAACATAATGTCTTTTCCAGGAGAAAAGGAAGTAAATATTCATATGTACCCCAGCATAAGGAATCTGCAGTTTATCCAACAGCATCAATTTATATAAATACTTTATGTGCCATTTTTAGAGGAGACAAATAAGCGTTTCATTTAGTTATTATCATCTACCATAGAAGATACTAGAAATCAGAATTCTTTGAAGGAGATGGTTATATGGAAAATGCTCTTGAATTTTAAAAATACCTCACATTGGTATTAGCACACACAGTGAGCATGTGTCAGTCTGTGAAACTGGAAGTATAGTTTTCTTCCAGAGAATTCTGGCAAAAGAAATTTTTTCTATAGATACCACTGGTCACAAAACAATATGAGAAGTATCTTTTGATTAATCCCTCCAAGACATCATCTTTGAGCCTAAGAAACCAACTGAAAAAGAAATAAATAAATAGAGGATAGTGTTGTTTTCAAGTCCATTTAAACCTCTTGAAATTTCTCTGGAATTATGCCGATTCATAGCCCCTGCTCTGGTGCTGGACACAGTGGTTGAACCGAATGATGGTCAGCCTCCATTCTATATTGAAGATGTTTGTGCCTGTCAACTGCGTGGGAAGCAACCTCTCTGCTTACACCCAGATAGCCAATCCCACACTTTTTCAATCAGATCCGCTGAGGTCAGGCTTGGTCTCAGTCCTTTGCGACTAGGCCTTCTGAGCTTGCTCTGCTATCTTTCAGTACGATTACGGAAACCAGAACGGGAAGGGTAGACCCAAGCACGTGAATGACAGCATTTGCCTGTGGAGGTATTACCATGGGTAAATGTCGCCCACACGACACAGGCGGTGGGGGGACAGGCGGTGGGGGACGGGAAGGGTGGCGCAAGGTGAATAAACACAGCAGCCAAAAATAAGTTTCAAGCAGGGCCAAGGAACTCCAGCCTCTTGGACTGAAAAAAGCCCCGAATCGGGTCACCACTAGCTTTTATCGGTGAATAAAAACCTTCCTCTTTCCAAGATCTGAGATTATCACACCTTAGGGCTGTTCCCGAAAGTCCCCATTGCATTCCAGCACGTATTATGCCTTTACACAGACATATATGTCCCCAAGGCAAGGTGTTATTGTTATTGTATAAACACACATGAAGGGAGGGAATGGTTGAACTCACCCCATCAGGTCTCAGGCTAAATTGTAGTGAGAAGCAAGTCAACCAGGGGGCTGATGATTAACCTCAGAGTGGTGAGGGGCTGTGCCTCACCTCTGTAGAGCCCAAACTCTCTCCTGCTGGCCCCTATACGACTGTGCCTGTCTTAGGTTGTTCCTCCCTTGAGGAATCTTACCTGTCATGGACTAACCAGCCATCTTCCGGGACCATACAGGGTGATGTGAGGTGTTCTGTGCCCCCGTGGCCTCCATGCTTAGCTCCTGCCTTAGGATGTCACGGGGAATGTGTGAGGGGACAGACGGTTTGGCAGTTGTAACGCAACAGGTAAAACAGTATTTTCCCCCTAAATTTTCAATGACTAAGCTTTAAGGCTGAAGAAACAGAACACATCTGACAATGGAATAGAATGTTTAAAATCAGGACTTTCTCAGAAAATTTAGACTCTGCAATCTCTGTCTAGACCTGTACCCTCAAGCCTGTGGATGTCACAACCATTCTCTCCAGGTCCCCACATACTTGTAGATGCTGAATAGGCCCTGAGACAGGGTTCAAAGCTGGTCATTTTGTCATTTTGTTTATTTAACCCTAAGCAGCTTGGAGTAAGATTTTGCTTTTGTTTTGCTCCTGTTCTGCTTTCACAATCATGTACAGAAAACAAATCAGGATCTCGAGCCAGTCTGACTGTCATGCTACTGGCCTGACTACCAGAGAACACGAATATTCACCAACTAGAGAGAAAGTCACAAAGATTCTCCAACCTCAACGAAGACCTCTTGTGAGGAACTGCTAAGCTATTCTTTTGGAAAATAATTAACATTTTATATTATTCTCTTGGGAAATAACTTCACAATATAATATAAGTTAGAAAACCATAATGACACCTTATGTCCCTGTTGGGCTTCTTAAAGAGCCAAAGCAGCAGAGTGCTCCTAGGCCATATCTAGTGTCCCGTGAACTCTGTGATGTCGCTGCACATGTGTCAGACTGTGATCAACAAGGGTCTAAGTGCAGAGGGGACTGAGCTGTGGGGTTGGTAATGATTAAAAACTGCAGATGGTAGCATGCTCTTTCCTGGTGATTTCCTAGTTCCCCATGAGACTCTAGGTGTCAAATACCTCAATCCAGAACTGTTTTTTTGGAAATAAAAGTTGATGTTAATTCTCTCAACAAAGGAATGCTAATGTCACACAAGTACTTTTATCATTACAGAGACCTCATTTAGAATTAAGGAATAATTTTAGGAGAATGGAGATCAACAAGAGCTTCTGTGAAAAAGGAAAAATCCACTGGGGTGAAAATGAGAAAATGACATGGTAGCAAAGACACAGGGGGCTTGTTGATCAAGAACACAATAGTCACAACTTAAGCCTTGACCACCAGTGATGGGCACAGATGTTCTTGTTTACTGACCATCTTCTGTGAGCTGGGAATCGCCCCTAATATACAAACATGCAGGACACAGCCACACATGCATTTGCCATACAAATATCCTACACATTGTGACATATAGCAAAAATAAGTGCTTATACTTGCCTTTGCTGTAGTTTTATTCTACATTCAGATAGAAGAGAGCAGTTTAAGATAATTAAAGAAGGAGAAAATTCTATTTTAAGTCTTCTATAATGAAGTTAAGTGGTATAGGAATCGATCAGAACATTGCAATGTTCTGCCACGTTTGCCCTGCTTTAATTTCATATTCTTGTTAGTTCCTATTAGGAAAAAAATTAAAGTGTATTCTATTCAAATATAATAAGCAATTATTTTATGTAAGTACTACAAGGATAAATGCAAGAGTCCTTAAGAAGTTCATTTAATTAGGAAGTTAAGACACAAAAACAACTGTAATATTAAACATGATGTGCTTTATTTTGTAAAAGAAATTTACATGAGGACTTAGAATTTATAGGAAAAAAAAGGAGAAAATGAGAGAAGTCTTGATAAAAGAGATATCTCTTGAGCTGGGCCTTAAAGAATCTATGGGACTTTAATAAGCAGAGATATGGAGATAAACCCATAAGCAAATTAAGCAGAAGGAAGAATCAACAAATGGCTTGGATATGGGAAAGCCTAGGATTTGTTCAAGCAAAAGCAAGTTTCTGAGTTTGGCTGAAGCATTGGATGCATGAAGTAGTTATAGATACACTAGGACCTCTCCAGATCATGTTTGCTAAGAGTTTTGGATTAAATCCCTGGAAAGCTACTGGAGGTTTTTAAGCACAGAGATGTTGTTGTAACTGCCCCAGAAATATATAGGTGATGAATAATATTAGAATAGATGTAAGTGGTAGTTGGGCAAGAAGACAGAATTCTCTTGTTGAATCAGGGTACAGTTTAGCTGTTCCGGAAAGACTCTACCTTCCGAATGTTGCAGAAGGCTCTACCCATTCCCCTGTCCGAAAGACCAATGGCACTTGGAGTACTTGCAAGTTCAAGTTCTTTATTTTATGCCTGCAGGCTCAGAGGAGTTGTTTCCAAAGCCTGAGCCCCAGACAAAGGCAGGGTGGGGAAATTTATAGCACAGTATTTCCATAAGCACCAGTTTCCAGAGCTCGGGCTAGGGTTGGGGGAAACAGGAATTCTGGGAGAACAACCAGGAAGTGACTCGGGGCTGGGGAGGGCAGGGTGGTCCCAGACTAGGCTATCAGCCATGTTCCAAGGCAGTATGTGTCTACATAGCTAGGACAACACATGAAACCCATAGAGAGCTGACTCACTGGGGTAAAATAGAGACATAGAGACATGTTCAAGTTCACCAGTGGCCCGAGGGGAAAGTCAGTCCACAGAAGAGGTGATTAAGATGTAAGATAAAGGGATTGTGGGCAGAAGAGTACTTTTACTCTTCAGGCGGTTAGAGCTGAAGTTATTTTGAGCAAAACGGATGTCCTTCGTATGACTGGTCTGGTGGTTGAGAAATTGGACTAGAGATGAAGATCACTAGAGTTGAGGAAATTTTATGAGGCCATAGAGAGAGCTGTTGAATCTTAGAGGATGGTATGGAAAGGTCAATAAAACAGGGGCTAAAAGTGTTACCAGAATTGTATGAGACACACACACCAGATTATAGAGGTGAAACAAAGAGGCAGTTTATTAAAAGGAACATAAGGTGAAAAAAGACAAAGTTTATTGAGAGGGAAAGTACACTCCTAAGGGGTAGGAATGGGCTTGAGCAAATGGCTCAAGAGCCCAGAATAATGAGGCCTTGGTAGTTTTATTCTCTTAGGATTAAGGGGTTACGCCCATCTGGGAATGAGATCTTTTGAATGTCATCTTTGATGGACAGGAGGAATTATGTCACCTTTTTAGGCTGTACATGTTCCTTCCCAAACTTTAGTCTCTTATAATGATATTAATAAACCTCCAGGCATATGTATGATAGATATTATAACGATGGTATAATGAGGCTCAGGTGAAATGAGAGTCTCTGTAATTTTTACTGCACAGGCATTAGCAACTGGCTTTAACTGTGTATTCTATAACTTTCTTCATGTTAACTAATTTCTTCTGTAATTTGGGTGGTGACTCTTCCAGCAAGGTGAGTCCCCTGGGAGGGGTCCCGAGATCCCCCTATCCTATGTGCCTGCCTTACTTTTCTCCTGAGAGGTGTGATTCCCCATAAATCTCCATGGGAAGCTGAGGGACAGGAGGTCTCTTCTTCTATATCTGCTTCCTGCTGAATGTGGCCATTGTCCCTACTCACAGGGGAATCCCAGAGCTCTTACCCTACCTGATCTAAAAGGGGAAAGGGTCTCGAGATCCGCCTGGGAGACCACGTTGACTTCTTCAGTCAGGATGGGCTAGGAGCCTTGCTGGGAAATTATTTGTATCACAGTAACCCCTAGAGGAGGAAAAATAGATTCAGTTACTATATTTCAAAGCATTTGCCCAAGAAGCAAACCTCAAAGTCACTGACAAAGGGCGGCTAGATGATGGATTGAGCCTGCAACCTCTTCTTGTGGCTTAACTGGTCTATTGGGTAATATTGCCTGCCCAGGAAGAGGATCTGGAACAACTTGAAAGAGGTTAAAGTGCATAAATCACAAGTTACAAAATAATTGTATAAAGCAAAGCAAGAGGTAGGAAGGAGACAGGCTATAATTCAGGCTAGGAGTACTTTATGGTTTTGTTACTGAAAAATGGGGTGTCCTCACCGGCACAGTGTCCAGGTTCTGGGAATCTCGAGCAAAGAATTGAATGAGACACACACAAAAGTATAGAGATGAGACAAAGAGACAGTTTATTGAAGAGGAAGTACACTCCAAAGAGGTAGGAGCCGGCTCAAGCAGGAAAATGGCTCAAGAGCCTGATTCCCGAGGCTTTGGTACTTTTATTTTCTTCCATGTCTTCTGGGTGCAGGGTCTCTTGATTGACGAGTCTGATTGATAAAGGGCCTATTACATAACACCTTCTGACTGTTCATGCCCTTTCCCAGAGTTCAGTCTGTTGTAATGATGTTAGTGAACTTTCAGGCATATGTATGACATCACGATGATGGTATAATGAGGCCCAGGTGAGATGAAGGTCATTGTAACTCTCACTGTGCAGGCCTTAGGGACTGGCTCAGACTGGTGGGCTTCTTGTATCCTCTAACTTCCTTGTATTTGCCTGGAACTTCCTCCTGTGGCCGCTTAGCCTGGGGCAGGGATTACTAGTGAAAGGGTGCTATCAAGGAGGTGACCGTTTCAGCAAGGTGAGTCTCAGGGGAGGGGTCCCAAGGTCCCCCCATTCTACTTGCCTTTCTCACATTCTCCTGAGAGATGTGATCCCACAAATCTCTATGGGAAGTTGAGGGACTGGAGGTCTCATCTTCTGTATCTGCTTCCTGTAGAGGATGGTCATTGTCCCTACCTATTGGGGATCCACAGAGCTCTCACCCTATCTGATCTAAAAGAGGAAGGGGTCCCAAGATCCGCCGTATTGACTTTGGTTGAGTTGGGCTGGAAGCCTTGTTGGGGTATCAGTTGTATCCTGATTGTCCCTAGATGAGGAGAAATTAATTCAATTAATAGTTTAGAAAGACCCAAGAAATAGTTCTCAAAGCCCTTGTCGCTGTGATGTAAAGTCCGTTGAGCCTGTGCCCTGTTGACTTCTGGCCTAGCTGGTCATTCAGGTGTTATCCTCTGTCTTGGACCAGAAAGGCCTGGAAGGGGTGCTTGCCTGTAGTGATTGTAATCAGCAAGCTGGAGACATGGGTTACAAGTTTCGGAGTCATTATCCATGGGGGGACAGTCTGTTGCTTGGGGTGAGGAGCCAGAGAAAATTAATCAAAAAAACAATTAAGACTTTGGACTAGGAAAAAGGTGAATCAAATCTAAAGAACCAGGAAAATAAGTCTTTAGTGAGGTGATGAGACGGCTGCTTTGTTTGGCCCACATCAGTTTAAGGCTAGAGACTGGGGAATATTGATTGAGAGGGTGATTAAGGCTAGGACTGGGAGAAAGGCACGGCTGGGGAGTCAAGGAACTAAGAAAAGGGGACTAGAAGTTCCTATAGTGAGGGGCTTCCCCATTTGGCGCACATCAAAATCTTTACAGAAGATGAGGCATATCCCGGAAATCAGTAGATGTAGCCAGAGAAAATGATATGTGGACACAGGTAGGAAAGACTTTTTACTGGCTACCCTGCTGAATGTCGAAATTTAAATCATGAAAATGTGGCACCTTTTGTAATTAATCATTAATGTGTTTTTCTATGTAGGCTGACCTGTGAGGACAAGTGGCCTCAAATGGGCAAGGGCTTGAGGGCAGTGGGATTATCAAGGAAAAGTTGAAAAGTCAGTATCCTTAAAGCAGAGGTGTGGAAGGAGGCAGTCACTCACACTAAGAAGGGTTCCTGTACGACCTGTGGTGCCCTGGAGTCAGCTCATAATGGCTCATGAGAGCTAACTGTGAAATTTTCAGGAATTTTTTTCAGCTGATTGAGGTCAAGTTGGTAGCTTCTACACAGCCATGTGGCAGAATGTACACCAAGGAAACTGGCAAATGTTACAAATCAGATGAATCCTTTCCCTTCATTCAAAGAGTGTACTCTTAAACATTCACCAGCACACCACTGCATCGTGAATAATGGGCAGCACTGTTAGAAGACAAATGGTGGAGTGGGTCTGAGGGAGACAGAAATGAGCAGCATGGCTGAGGCATCTGGAGGGAATGGAAATGGGCAGACAATAGGAATGAGGAAACAATAAATTATGAGATGAACAGCAGTATCTTATCAGTAACAGGGAAGAACTTACTTAGGAGCCCAATTTCCATTGAAATGCTGGTTATCTGACCAAGCCTCTCCAAATTTCCCTTTCTAGCATCAAATTTTGTCCATTCATTGCTTGCAGTTTAATAAGTCAAGCCAAGCCAACAGATTTTTCTCACTTTCTCTAAGTGAACACAAAAACACACAAAACTCCTTTTGCATAAATTTGTCCAATTTACATAACATATAGAAGACTCATTATTTTCCCTTCAACTCCTTCCTTACCTTTGCTCTGCCCCTTCTGATCTTCTTTTATAATCACATTTTAAAACATAGACATAATATCTTCTATGGTAATTGAGATCACCCTTTCCCTTGCCTTACTATCTGAAACCAAAAATAAAATATCTTGGATTTAATATGAAGAGCAAAATAGATTAAAAATCAGGTTATTGTTTTTGAAATGGAGACTTTATGAGGACTACTAAAACCAATTATTCATAGTATGATGTGCCTTTTTAATTAAAACACACACTCACTAAGCAATCTGGATGTGAATTAGGCTACTGACTTTTGCTGTATTGAATTTCAACATTATTGTAGTCTTACTATGTGAAAGGTACTGAAAGAAGAGCTACAAAAGGAGTAAAATGCATCGCCTCTATACCCAAGGAATTTGGAAGGAAGGTGTCACTTCAAATAGTAGAAAGCGCAAGGGAGCTTTCTAGGGCCTCTTTTGTAAAGGCACTAATCTGTTCATGAGGGCTCCGACCTCATTACCTAATCACCTCCGAAAAGCCCCACTTCCTAAGACTATCACTTGAAACATTAGGATTCCAATATGTGAGTTTTAGAGAGACAAAAACATTCAGACCATAGCACTCTGCTGTATTCATATTGCGGAGTTGAAATGAAATCATGCATACAAAAGTTAACTCAATGTCTTGTACTCGGCAATGCTCAATAAATCCTAATGGGTGGGTATGATAATAGTGGTGGATTTGGTGGAAATTATAAAAATGATGGCCATGGTGGAGGTAAGAAAGGTGGAGGTAGTGGAGGTGATGATGTTGGGGTGATAGAAGTATTGGAGGTGATCGTAGTAGAAATGGCAATGGAGATGGTGATGGTGGAAGTGATAGTAGAAATGGTGATAGTGGATAGAGCTGGAGATGGTGAAGGTGGTGATGGTGGAGGTGGTAAAAATGGTGGTGGTAGTGGTGATGGCAGCATTTCAATTGTAACCATCATTCTCTTCTTCATCAAAACAACAATTTTGTATTAACAATAGTTAATACAATAGCTTTTTACTAGAATTGCTCTCTGTGTAAGATTATCCTATCTACAGGGATTGTCTATCAATTGGTACTTCTAATGAGCAATACTGTAAAATAAGGAATGGGAGCAATGCTCTAGTAGAATGCACAGGTCACTGAGAGCAACAGAAATATAAATAATTAGAATATTGTATACTAAGGGCCATACAGAGATATACAAAGTACTAAAGGATACAATAGGGAGAAAGATTTGTGCCTAAAGAGGATTAAGAAATCTTCACTATAAAAGGAAGTAAATTAAGCCCAGAAAGCAAAAAGAAACTGTTCACATGGAAAAATTGGGGAAGAATTTCTAAGCCGACAGGGTAGCACATGCAGAAGAGTAAAGGCACAGAAGTACATGTTACGTGAAGGAAAGAATGAAGCCAAAGAATAGGGTACATGGAGGTGGTGATGGAAGAAGAGGCTGCCTCTAGACTTAAGGTGGGCCTAGAAATTTCTTTGGGCAGGAGAGAGCTGTTAACTGTTTTTAAGTAAGGAAGTCACTCTTATGGGGAATGAACTAAAGAGAAAACAGACTGAAGACATGAAGGCCAGATGGAATGTAACTGAAAGCACCCAGACAAGAGGACATAGGGGCTTGCCCAAGCATGGCACTGGGGACAGTGAGAACCCACCTGAAAGATGGTGAGGAAATAGGAACTACAAGAAAAGGAGTGGGCTTGGAGTAAGTTCTTCCAGCTTCTCTATATTTAACCCGCCCTAACACAGAAGATGCAAGAACACAGAACAGAAGGACTTTAAAAGAAATATAGAATAAAAACTAGTACTTAGTCGTGCGTGGTCTCTAAAATTCTTAAACATTCCTTAGTATTACCTAGTTCTCATTAACTTTTTTAATCTTTATCAAACTTCCTGGGGTGACATTGGTTAGTAAAATTATATAAGATCCAAGTGTACATTTCTGTAATGCATCATCTGTACATTGCAATGTGTGCTCTCCACCCAGAGTCAGTTCTTCCATCACCATATACTTGACCCCCCTTTTCTTCTTCTACAATCCTAGTTCTCATTAACTTTTAAGGAACAAAAATGTAGAAGAAATATAGAAGTCAAATTTTTTTCTAGTGTGTCTGTCTTTTTAATTAGCAATTGTGTGACTAAATAATGATGATCATGCTTCCCCATTTTAAAAAATCTGAAAAGATCAGGAATCTTCACAACTAAGTTTTAATATAAAAGAAACAGCATTTTAACTTTCCAAAACTCCTTTTTGAATGTCAGTGTTCTCTTTTTAATAATGCTTTTGCTTTTTTTCTGGACAAAAATTCTGAAGAAAAAATAACAAATTCATAAATAACATGACTTATGCAAAACTTTGCTAGCAATTGGAAGAATTTGCCTTCTACTCTGAGTGAAATAGGAACCATTTCAGGGTATTAGCAAATGGGTTGTATGATCTCGGTTTCCAAAGAGTTATTCATGTTGTTTTGCTGGGAATGGACTGTACAGGGACAAGGGTAAAAGCATCTATGATTATGTCTTTAAAATAGATTCTAAAAAATAGAAAATAAAATTGCTTTATTAAGACTATATTTGTTTAGGTTCTCTTACAGATTACACTTCCATCAGTGGTGAATAAGTATGTATGGGAGGAAAGATTAGAAAGTTAGTTCCTGGAGAGTTCAAGTTCAAAATGTTTTCTCTCTTTATGAAAAGAACTGGCTGTATCTCAGACTTCCATAACATGATTATCATTTCTGCTTAAGTACAGCCATGAATCAGGAAAGCATGAATTGTCAGTAGGTAGAATTAAGAATTTAGAATTTCTTCTCTTATTTATTAAGCCTTTATTTAGCACCTATTGTGTATTCAGGAGGCTAAGGACACAACATAACACTGACCCCAGTCTCTGCCATGGCTTCAAGAAGTAGAAAATCCGAGGCTTTTTTTTTTTTTTAACACTTATGTATATAACTATTTACTGTGCTCATGAGTGCTTCATAAAAAGAGAAATAAGGATGTTAGGACCGTAGGGCAACCATGAAGTGTGTGGTCAGGGAAAATTCATTGCCCCTTCCTCAAGGAAATCTTCTTTGAGTTCCAGGTGAGGGAAAATCAGAAGGCAAAGACCAGAGGTAGGAATGAGAAGAAAAAGTCAAATGTAATTGTAACATAGAGATAAGAGGTAGGGAGAGAGAAGAGGAGGGTACAGGTGCAGTTTAAGATAAACAAGAAGTAATGAGAGCCCAGATAACCCAGAATGTTAGATGCCATATGAAGAATTTTGAAAGTTTTGCAATAAGATATACAAGTTGACAATGCATTGTAGAAATTGTACACCTGGAACCTATGTAATTCTTGCTAACAAATGTCACCCCAATAAGTCTAACAATAAAAAATAAAACGAAAAAATGAAAAAATGAAATCCAGGAAATGAAGGGGAACTAAAAAAAGGAGAAAGTTTTGCAATAAGAGGTTATTAAATGGTTTCAACCAAGGGTCAAGCAGCTTAATTTTTCAATCTGTTTTTTTTTTTTTTTATTATTTTTAAGCACAGTTGACTCTCTATTAACTGAAATTCCAGCAATTGGCACCCTCAAGCAACTGGCAAAAAAATTGAAGAACACTACATTTATCTGGCATAGGTGCTGGTTAACTGAGAGTGTACTTACATTTATCTGGCATCTACCAATCCCCATGTGTGCCAGTTAACTGAGAGTCTACTATATAATTAACATTAACATTATACTCGTGTCAGGTATACAGCATAATTTTATTTGATGTTTGTATATATTGAAAAATGATCACCACCATAAGTCTAGTTAACATCCGTTACCATACATAGATGCTCTTAATAAAGTAAACTAAAATAAAATTAATTGAACTTGATCTCAATGTGCCTAACTATGGAAAAGTTCATGCTAGATGATTTATCAACCAAATAGCAAATATTTTGCTTACCTGACACTTGTCAAATATTAATTTCAGGATATGGTTAATTCAAGCATGAACCATCAGAATTATTTACATTTAGAGACATTGAAATGGAAATTACTTAGAAATTTTTCGTAAACATAACACAATGTTACACTTGATTATACTTGTAGAAAACATACCCTTGCATTTTTGCTTTGAGCTTGGGGAATGACAGTCAACATTTTTGCAAATTATTTGCCAATGAAAATAAAAACCTCTAAGATGAATTGCTTTTGCGTGGTAGATATTGCAGTCACGTAAAGATTTAGCTGACAACTAACAAAAAAGAAAAAGGGTGATAAATGGGAGAAACAGCTGTCCAGGAAGTTATCAGTCGACAGGTTTGTTTGGAATGCACTGGAATTCCCAGGAAGAAGTGTGCTCTGCCAGCCCCATTTAGCTCATTGATGGTTTGTATGCCTTTTAGAATCACATGAGAGGGCCCAATTTTCTAAGTCTCTTCTCTTCTTGAAAAATAATGTATATTTCCAGGCTCCCACAGGATGCATAATTTTACACCATTGTTTGTAGTTATTACCACCATTTATCTCTCCACTTATGCACCCGTTTCATTTTGTATAAGTCTGAATATGCTTTAGTACACATTTTAAAATGCCATTCCCAGTCACACGTCAAATAATAAGAGTTAAAATGATCTCACTTTGGTCATCTTATTCCAACAGTAAAAGGAATACTTTCTTAACAGTATTCACTTTCTACATCATCATATATGCAAGATTATAATAATGCAGTGCCAAATAAGAAAAATATCTAGAAGGCTTGAAATCTTAAAAATTAGTCTGCATTGTTTTGTCTTAAAGATTGGGATTGTACACAATAGTGAATGTTTATATTTATTTAACAAACACTTACATAGCACTTACATTTGTCAGCCATTGTTCAAAGATACTCTATAACTATCAACACATCAAATATTATGAAGCATTCTATTTCTAATTTATGGTGGACTTAAGTTTGCCAAAGCTTCTTAAACTGAAGATATCCTGGTACACAGTGTCAAGCTAATTCTAAGGACCTGAATACAGAGTTAGCATCCAATAGGGTCCAATATTTGGCCAAAGCCATACAGGAACATGTTAGGGAGGAAAATTTTTTCCTCTACCCTCTAATAATTCTTTTATTGGGGGCCTATGAATTAAACTGACAAAAGACAGATTAGCAACAGAAAAGACAGATTTTTATTTATGTACATATGGGAGTTCACAAAAAAATATGACTAGAGGAGTCAGAATTCGAACGTTGTGTACCATCCTAATAGGGGAAAGGAAGAAAGAGAAAGGCACTTTGTCTAAAAGAAAGACTTTTAGGAAAGCTAAAATGGGCCCTTGGAAGAATAGATGAGAGATGTAATAGTTGTATGACAACATCTGTTTAAATGGTAGCACTTCTCCTCTCTAGTGATGAGACTATCTTCTCTGGTTGCAGAAACTCTGGGGACTGAATTTAGTTCTGAATGGCTCTGCTTTTAGGCAGATAAAGGAGTTCAGGGAGGAAAACACAAAACAAAAAGCTTGTTCTCAAATGCCATCAGCTCAAAACAATATTATGCCATAGTGGCATATTCTGGACCCCTTCAAAAGAAAGCAGGGCCAAAGAACACTGCCCTCGACCCTCACTCCTAGTGAGCATTCAGGCTCTGGACTAGCCCTAAGAGTGGACGTATGGATTGGAGCGGGACAAGGATGGACCTTCTCAGGCCCAACGTACTCTCAGAGTCTAGTCACGCTGGGCTGGATGTGTCAGAGATGTGCTTAATTCCAGGTTGTCACTGTGGCCAGCCTCAACGAAAAGGCCAGCACTAAAGATGCCCTACTGCCTACAACATCCCTTTTATTTGGGAGCTCTAAAGATGTCTCATAGAATGAACTTGGCCTGGAGCCTGGCTCTTTCAACCGTACAGAGTTTTGTTGGTTTGTTTTTTTAATCTCCCCTAGTTAACCATAGTGGGAAACTGACATGGTTTACATCAACAAACATTCATTGAGCATTTACTAGGTACCACAAAGTATATGGTATTAGTGACATCCTCCTTTTGATCATTGGGGAAACTGAGATACAGAAAACTTTAGTGACTTTTTCAAGTTCAAATGCCTGGTCAATGAGTGACATAGTCAATATTTGCACCTATTCAGTTTGACTCCAAAATTCAAGCTCATAACAACCATGAATTGAGCCTCTACAATGCTGGCCTTCTCCCTTGAATTTTTTTTATTTTAACTAAATAAAAGCATAACAAATGGCTTCAAGAAGCTTTTATTGATAGTATTAATGTGACAATATTATAACCTAAAAAGCATTTTTGCTAATAATAGCAACCCCTTGACCCATCCTAACACAACCCATTCTTCAGATCTGGTCATTTATTTTGCTCTAAGATGATATCCCAAGCAGAATAACACCATACTCATTGTAAATAGGTGAGTCTGAGCCTTGATTCACAGTTTTGATGTGTTTATATTTTGCCCCTCAAAACACATTACTGGGGAAGCTAAATATAAGGTGATGGAAAGAGAAGTCACATTAGGTGGTGAACTTATTATACGTCAAGTTGACAATGCACTGTAGAATTGTATGCCTGAAACCTATGTAATCCTTGCTAACAGATGTCACCCCAATAAAAAATAAATAAATAAATAAATAAATAAAAATACATTACCTGCCCACACCCCAGTGTCTCATGCTATGGTCACTCAGCTCAGGGTTGATGGTCTCAGTCAACATGTCACAGTATCTTCAATAAGATCATTCAGGAGCTTTATACTTCTTCCTAGAAATATCTGCCCCAAAGAAATTTGCAATTAAATTGGTGATAATCAATATAGAGTAAACTCTTTATTAACCAGAACTCAAGCAACTGGCAAAAAACAAACTGAAGAAATAATACTACATTTATCCAGCATGGGTGCCAGTTAACTGAGAGTGTACTTCCATTTATCTGGTATCTACCAATCCCATGGGTATTGGTTAACTGAGAGTTTACTGTACTCATGATCTCTCTAGAATATAGGTTCACTTGGTGAAGAAATGAAAGTTAAAGTTTAAATAGTTTTCTAGATCCCTAGATTGTTAGAGCTAGACAGACTTTAGTTTTAGGTTAATCTAACCATTCTCCAGCATAATTGGACATGGCGCCTGACAATTTCAGAGGGCTTAAGGACCCTCTAAATCTCAATCAAGGACCACATTCTGCTTTTAATTCGGTTACTATATTGACTTTGAGCTGTTGATTAAGAAGAGTATTTGATCTTATTGTGAACAGCATTGTTATATGCAATCAACAAACAACACACTTTTGTCGGACACATACCATCTGCTAGCGACCATGATAGTCACACTGGATATAAAGATAAATCAGTTATAATCCTGACATGCAAATTTCCCAGAGAAAAGCATGAAGGCAGAGAAAGGCATGACAATTCGGGGGTTTACCAAATGCTGAGAAACAGAAAAGGTTTTACTGCACAGGAGACATTTAAGCTGGCTCTAGAAAATGGGCAGTGTGTAGCAGCTACTCACATGATCATTTGTATGTTAAAAATTGGCAGTTAGAATCTGATCCATTACTTTCAGGAGCGACTTGAAAATCTCAGGAGAGTCTGCTGAGCATAAAGAAGAGTCTTAATTTCAAATTTTCATCCCAGGTCTTGTCAAACCATGTCTAGATTTGAGGTTTCAAACTACAGTGTCTGATCCCAGGTAAGATCGGCAGCGTTAAGTGGCATTCTTTAGTTATGTGATGGTGTAACAACAGCATGCAGCCACCAGGGGGCAATGCAGTGTCACCGAAAATCATAGGAAATGCTCTGGTCTCATTTTGACTAAGAACATTTACAGCATCCTGGTGCAAAGGTGAAAGAAATCCTTACCAGAAAGAGAGTTTCACTAAGAGAAGGGGCAAAGAGGTTAATAAATTCTTTCTTTGAAAGCTTCCTGAATCGCCATCAAAATTGCCTTACAGCATTTGTGCACAGCTGAGCGTTTTGCAATTACTACTTGCAAAATAATTACTTTTCTTTTTTTTTTTCTTAGTACGGTTACCTGATCTTTCTAGTCCTCGCCTAACAAATGGTCATTTTTATCAACCCCCAGTTAGCCTGAATCATATTGTTGAGACTCTGTCGTGGCCTCTGCCCAACTGTGGGTTCTCCTCCCTCCATGCCCATTCAACAAATCCAGCTGTACCTCTGGCTGGAGCTGTGGTTCTCTTTAAGGTAATTCCAGTCTGGGCTGTGTTTTGTTTCCAGCTCTCCAGCCTCCAGGTGTCTGCCCTCTGTTAACCCTCAAGGATGAGAGATCAAAGGTGTGCCTACATCTGCCTCCTGCCCAGCTCTTTAATCTGTTAAATGTTCAAAAGGGACAAGTACAGTATTGTGCACTTAGGGAGGGAGAATAAATCAGAGAAGTAGAAATGGGCAAAGTCCCAGATTGTGTGCATTCACTAAAATGATGTGGAACATGCCTGTCTACATAGTACCCCTGCCATTTGGGAGTGTTTTCTTTCTTTCTTTTTTTTTTTTTAAGCAAAAAAAAAAAAAGCAAAAATATTATAAGTAAATGGAGATCTTGGTTTCTCTGATTGGAACTCTACTGAACCCATTTAATGAAATATTATACATGGACCCATTTGGAGACTAGTGATAAGTAGAAATATAACAAGGCAACAAAAAATACTTTTTAAATTTATAAAATGAAAATTATGAGGACCCTTATAAATACCTGGGCTTATTTCACTGACAGCAAAAATGATAGACTGAACACTTACAAAGAAATAGAAAAAAATTTTAAGAAACACTATTTCCAATGGATCATCTGTTTTCTATATCCAGAGGACTAAATAAATGGGGAAATGCATTTTTGAAAACAGTAGAATACAAATTAGGTATGAAGAAAACAATTTGGGGGGCAGTGGTTCTAGAAAGTACAGAGTCTTTACCTACAAGTAGACATTAGCACTCAGGTGTGCAGGATAGCAGTTCCTTCCGCCACAGTTCTGGATAAAGGGATATGGTGGAAAAGATCTTACAATCTAGTAAGAAATTATTTCTAAACTTAAACTTAGAAATAATTTAAGCAATTTAAGCACCCAGAACTTTCTTCAGATTCTTTGGAAAGCTCCCTGATTTTCATCAAAGACATAAACGTGAGTGGGCACTGATTGCTTTTTGCTCTCTGCACTCCTGTGCTCACACACGCCCAGAAGCAACCTTTTGCTGCCCATTTTCCTCTGTCCTGGAACTGCAAAAAGGAACTTCAGCAACTTCAGTTATGCTGAACTGCCTTCACAGACAATAGCAAGACAGGAGCAGTCGTCTTTCCCCAGTTACAATGGATTTGAACCCAAATGTTCACGGTATGTGAGGGAAGAAGAGTGGCACAGTTGTTAAAGGCTATGGTAAGGAGGGAGTCCTTATCAGCTGCATCAAATATTTCATTCATCTACTTAACAAATATTTACTCAGCACTTACTTTGTCCAGACACACTGCTGGACTCTGGGAATTCAGTGATGATCAAAACGTCCTGTTCTCTGTTCATGGAGTTTACAGTCTGGAGGTGGAGATTGGCATTCATGAAATAATCAGAGGTAACTGCTCTGAAAGAAGAAAGTACAGTTCTTGTAGGAGATTCTGCTGTAAGAAAGAAACTAATCTAGAGGGTCAGGGAGAATGTTCATAAACTAAGAGCTGAAAGCTCAAAAAGGGTGAGGGAGAGCACATGTTAATATTCAGAGAACTAAAGGAGTGGTATGGCTATAAGCTAGGAGACAAGGTATTACGTATCTTAGATATACATAATACAAGGTAAGGTCAGGGAATTTAAGCATAGGTAACTCTTTTAGTTAACTCTTGCGACCTACCATTATAATAGTAGCTGAGAAGCAACTACTTGATTACAACCTATGATTTTATACGTCAAGAATTTAGGCAGAGTTCGGCTGGGTGATCCTCTCTCTGTTCCACATTCCTAGAAGCTAGGCTAGTCTCGGGGGTCACATGTCTGGAACCTTGGTTTCAATGTCTGAGAGTGTGGGCTCATCTGAGACTGTTGAACAGAGCACTTTTAAGTGACATCTCTGGCACTGCATCTTCAAGTCTTCTTACAAGGCAGCTCGTGCTTTCAGGGATAGTGTCCAAAAGACAGGAAGTCTTAAGATCTGGGCCCAGATACCAGCATAGCATGACTTCCACCATATTAATCAAAGCAGTCACAGAGCCACCCCAGATCAAGGAGAATGACAGAAATGCCACTTCTGAATTGGAACAGTTTCAATTAATTTGTGGTCTTCTTTAGTCAGCCATGTTCACCCTGTGGACATATATTATTTAGATTCCTCTGTAAAGCAAAATATACTCACTTCTTCTCAAACCTTCTGGAAATCTTTCTCTTTATGGCATGAAGTTCAAGGCTGAGGTCCAGGTTATTACTAGGCTGACCAGGTGTACTGTTTTAAATGGGATAGAAAACAACGGTACTGTCCCATTTCAAATGGTACATATGGTCAGCCTACTGATACCTTAAATGTAGCCCAGTGAGACTAGGCTGACCAGATGTACCATTTGAAATGGGGCAGTACCATTGTTTTCTATCCCATTTCAAATGGTACATCTAGTCAGCCTAGTTATTACCACCTAAATAAAGTTCAGCTGCTGCTGCTGCTGCTCCTTTGATGCAGTTTCCTAGTATGATTTCTCTCAATATGAAGATTTGTGCACTAGAATGGAAAGGTATCTGCTCTACTAAACACACCCACAGCACACACTGATGATACAAAGATTAGATAAATGCAATGAGCACTCTCATTCAAAGATTGGAGGAACAAGGGGCACAGAACAATCTTTGTGCCCTAGCAATTTTTAATTCTGTATGTTGTCAGTTCCTTGAATGGGGGCCCACCCCTGCTCTCTGCGAATGTTTCTCTACAGTTTTTGTCTGCACCCTCCAAACTCTTGAGTTTCCATAATGTCTCAGTCAGCTCAGGCTGCCATAACCAAATACAGTACACTGGATGGCTTTTTTTTTTTTTTTTTTTTTTTTTTTTTTTTTTTTTTTTTTTTTTTTTTTTTTTTTAGCTTTTTGGTATGTGGGCAGCTCCCCGGCTGGGAATCGAACCCAGGCCGCAGCGCTGACAGCGCCAGCGCTGAAGCCTTAAGCCGCTACGCCATCAGGGAACTCCTGGATGGCTTAAATGACAACATTTCTCCCAATTCTGGAGACTGGAAGTCTGAGATCAGGGTGCCAGCATGGTCAGGTTCTGGTGAGGACTCTCTTTTTGCCTTGCAGACAGCCACCTTCTTGCTGTGTGCTCATGTGGCCTTTCTTCAGTGCAGACACATGGAAAGAGAGAACATAACTTCTTCTTATAAGGGCACTAATCCCATTGTGGGGATCCCACTCTGATGGCCTTATCAAACTTAATTATATCCCAAAGGCACCATCTCCAAATATCATCACATTGGGGATTAGTTAGGACCCCAACATGTGAATTGGAGTGGAGGAACAAACAGAAGAGGAGGATATAATTCAGTCCATAGCACATAAGAAATGGCATTTACAACTAAACAATCTTATCAGCCTATTTCTTGACCATAGAACTTTGGGGACTTGAAAGACTCTTTCCGTTTGAAGTAGCCCATTTTTGTCCAAGCTGATAATGCATCCACTAATACACTTCTCTTAAAATCTTTATGGGCTTCCTATGACTCTTATTAGACTTCACTCCATTAGATAAAACAAGCATTCACAGTTCTCGAGACAGGTCCTTCTTTGGCCTGGGCTGAGTCAAGGTGCTTGAGGCAATGCCCTCAGGATTCTTAGAAGCTCTTTTGTCACTTTACAAACTTGTAAAGCACACACTTAAATCTTTCTAAAATCATTTTTTAAAGTGTTTTATAGTCACGCCCTTACAATGATTTTCACCATCAATTTCTTACTTTGAGAGCCTTTTGCCTTTCAAAAAAGGCTAAGGATGCAAAGGCTTTCTACTTTTTTCTAAGCTGACAAGTTCTAGGTCTATATTTTCTCTAAAATTTGCTTGAAAACTGAATAGTTCTTTTTATAACTCATCTAATCTATATTTTATCATATGCAGCTATTTAATAAAACTAATTGGACCTTTAAACTTCTACCTGGAAATCTTACTAAAATCTAAGAATTCATTAAATATATTTTTTATTTTCCATGTTAATACAGATTATAATGTTGCCAAGCTTTCTGTCACTATGTCAAAAAAGTTGCCTTTTCTTCTAGTCTCCAAGGACAATGTTTTTTCCTGTCCTCTCAGCTTTCCCCAACAGTTTTCTCCAGGCCTTCTAACTTTTTCCTTCAGCTGATATTGTTTAACATTCAGAATGTCTGTACATGGGCTCTTTGTCATAGCAGTCTCAGGACTTCTAACCTGGTGTCCAGGGTTCCAAGAAGAAGTGATCCAAGAGGCAGGAGGAAGAAGCTGTCTCTTTCATAAGGCCTGGGCACAGACACTAGGAGAGCACCATTTTAATAGACAAAGCAGTCACAGAGCATGCCCAGATTCAAGAAGAAGGCACACAACCCCCATCTCTCTATGGGAAGTGTTTGGAGGAATTTGTGGCCATTTTTATTCTGCCATGGGTGACATCATGAAGAGCTTTGCAAATCACATTAAGGCTTTTGATCTTTATCTTAAGCGTAATGAAACACCATTTAAGACCTTTAAAGGGGTGAGAGATGTCAAATAATGAGCTGGTCTTTTGAAACAATCACTCCAGCTTCACATAAAAATGCATTAGAAGGATATTAAAAACTGAATGGCTCTTTCTTAGCTCCTCTTTCTCTATCCTTATCTTACCATACAGATTCATGTGAACATTACATTGATAACTTAGCCTAAGGTGATGACAGTAGAGATGAGAACTGCAGACTCTAGAGATATTATATTACATTTGGATATAAAATCAATTAGATAATATTCCTTGAAGTCCATTTAGGGTCTCATCTTGTCTCCAACTAGTTGATAAACTTACTTTTTGGGAACCTTTTTAACATTATAATTTTGAAACCTAAATGTCTACTGTAACTTATATATATTCATTCCACATGTCAATGTTTACTACCTCCATGAAGACCAGCCTGTGAGTACAAATAGGCAGTGATCGATATAATGAAATCTGAGGACTCTGCTCAAAAATATCCACAATCAAGATAACATATTTGAATTACATCTGCTGGGATTGATAGGATACTTTTTGAGGACACACTTGAGAACAATCACTTACTCACTCAATAACATTAATTGAGTTTTTACTCTATACCAGGCACTCTTTTAGTCAGGGAGTTACAGCAGCAAGGAAGACAGACCAGGTCCCTGCTTTTGCTCTGCTTCATTCTAATGGGGAAGATAAATATAAACAAGGAACCAAGTGATAATGAGATAATTCTGAGTAGTGATGACTACTATAAAAAAACACAATAAAAAAGAAAGATAGTCTAGAGAGTTATTACCAGGGCTACTCTAAATATAGTAATCAAGAAAGAACTCTCTGTGGAAGTGACATTTGAATGTAGAGAAAGAGCTAGCTGTAGGAATATCTGGTAGGTTAAGGGAGAGAGAGCATTCACGCCAGAGGAAGCAGCAATGGAATCAGCATTGAGAAATACATGGAGAAGACCAAAGTGGCTAAAGCATTTTGAATAAGGGAAAAAGTCAAGTGAGACGAAGTAGGAAAAAAATAGGGAAATAAACAGGGCTAGATCACATAGGGCCTTGCTGCCCAGGGTTAAACATTTGATTGATCATAATTTTTCAACAAAAACAAAATGTCACTGGAGGGTTTTAGTGAGCCCTAGTCATTGAATTATTTTAACTTAACCCTTTTCTTAGGATTATTGTAGATCAGTTGAAATTAATCATTAGGTGAAAGTGGTAGAAAAGAGGGTGGAATCATTTTGGAACTGAAGAACTGCTGCAGAAAGCATATCTGGTTAGTGATCGGCTCTGACTTGCTGGGAAACGACAGATATGGGCTGCATAAATCACCCCCAAGATTAGGAGCTTTGCTATACTAAAGATAATGATTTGAGGGAACAACAGTGGGTTTTCTTGTCTTTTTCTCTCTTTTTCTTTCTTCTATTTTATTTTCAAATCTTTCTGCAAATTATGAATAATTAAATACAGGGTGGTTGGGGGTTGGATCCACTTTGTATAAATCCATATATGTATGTGTTCTAGCTTCCCCTGATTTCCAGGCAATGTCAATGTCAGCCAGTCACCAGATAATGTCTATTGTGTGTCCTGGAAGTGACCAGTGCTTTGTGTAGCTTTTCAGCATCAACATCAATCATATCTTAAATATTTAAAAATGTTTAATATTCATATTTTAAGATAAAAGATGTTTTCCCCTCATATAATTTTTATATAATATTAATATTAGCTATCTAACTAGACTTAGCTAATTCTAGATTTTCACTATAACATAGTTACTTTGCAATCTAAAACTCTATCCTACTATAGGGAAAAACTTGATTTGGGATTTAAAACAATAAGAGCAATCCACATGAAACTAATGAATCACTTTTGTTTTTATTAAACTTGTCTTTATAGTTAAAGTTCTAAAGTAAGACTTTCATTTGTTCCTTAACTTACATTTTCTCCTTACTCAATAAACGGACGACTAGGCCCTGGTCCACCTCCACTCCTACCTCTCATAAGAATTTGTCTACATTTTTTTTGCTTTATGTCCGTAGAGCCCATTTCTATACACTAATTAGAGCACATTGTTGTCCTTTCATTTGAATAACCATTGCTGACACATGGTTATAAATAAAAAATAAAAATGGCTGAAAAAAATCAATATTCTGACCTGGTTTTCTGTATAAAAATAGTTTTAAAAAGGATCACTGCTTAACAAGCCAATGACTCCTACCTCTTAGCATAGTTGCCTGACCAGAAGAATGCCAAGTCCATTTGGGTTGTGTTCTTAGTTGGTTGTCAATAAGTATTATTTCTAAGGTGATCTATGCATAGTATATTTTTGTGTATGAGAGGCTTAAGAGGTTTGAAATTACTGGCAAAATAGGAGTAAATGCTAAGCTTACTCACATTCGGTTGATTCAATTAAATTACAAACTTTTTTGTAAGTATCTCTGAAAGTATTCTGAAGATGAAGATTTTCTTCTCTGGGTCTGAGTGGAAAGAAACACCCATTATGACAATGTTATGCTAGACCTGATTTGTACCAGTTTGCAAGAGCCAATTGTTACAGTTTCTGGAATTTTGTAAGTTTATTATTAAACACAACCATTTTTACAAATTAAATTATTTAAACTTACAATTCAAGAAATTATATTTAAAAACAAAGGTAATAAGTACCTAAAACTCTTTCCATCCTAATCATCTGACTCCATTTTACTATCCATACTCTTAAAATTGTTTATATCTACTATACTTGTATAGTGAAATACTACACAATAGTGTTGCTACTTCCCATCTATGTTCAGTGATATCAAGCTGATAGCTTGAAATTGGCCCTGGTAGAAGCATTTACATAGTTGAAGTTGAAAGAGTTTTAATTTAATGAAAATAATTTAGGTGAAAGTGAAAAATATATTAACAGATCACATAAAAGATGTAATATAATAAATTCAATGGGAAAAGAGCAGATTGAGTTGCAATTCAATGCATGGTTTTGTCATATCATGGTTTATTTGCTGACCATAGTTACAAATGTTTGGCCAAAATCAACCAAATCATTCTGTGAGAATCAATCGGCAAGTTCCAATCAATCGAATGGAACTTTCAATAAAGAGTACTATATATTCTATTACTATTATTATTTGTAGATTTATAATAAATACACACATACATACAATGAACTTACATATTATATACAAGGGCTATCTAGAAAGTATCCAGCCATGTAGTATGAAAAAAAGAGGCATTTATGGCTGATTTTTTCTGTACAGCCCTTGTCTATACATGCTTTTCCCCTTGGAGAGTCCCTTGTTAAACACTGAGCAGACACTACTGGTTCAGCAGGAAACATGAAATTCAACAGATAACTTAAAAATAGCTTTTTGGGAAAGAACCAGTTTGTCTATTTGTGACTATAATCTGTAAAAATCAGAGTATGTTCATGCTGATATTAATTTGGTTTACCAGCTTTGTTTCCATTTTCAATTTGAAACCCTCCAGCTTGAAGGAGAACTAGAATATCAACCAAATGAAACTGCAGACATTTTTGCTTAGCCTAAAGCATCATGACTATCACATAAAGTTTGGGGAATATGATTGATTTAAAACCGTGACTTACAAAAAAGTACTTTTTAATAAAATCAAATAATTGAACCAAGTCTAATTTATCTTAGTTTAGTATTTTCACCTTTAAATTCACCAAAAATGCACATGAGTATCCGGTCAAGGATTATGCCCACTGGCTTCATGATTGAACAATTTGTCATGTTCAAATAGCCCTGTCACTATATAATAGACCTTCAGGGAGCAGGAACACTGAACATCAGACCCGAAAATGGCCCGTGGCCTAACCACTCCAGAGAAGGAAATTGCCAAATCACACCTTGTTTTTTAACCACTTGTTAAATATTTTAACAGAAACCCAGTTTCCAACATGTATCAAATAATCTCTATACAGACTAATAAATAGAAAGTAGTACTATACACTGATGTCCTGTTTTGTGAAGCTTTATCAATCCATTCATTTTCCATCATGAATTGGGTACAGAAATAGTCATTCAGACAGCCTTGGCCTTTCTTTTACCCAAAAACATGTCAGATCCCTTATTTAGTGAAAAACTCTTCCAACTGATTTTCACAGGGAAATGAACACATCCATGAGGTCTAATCAAAGACCGAAAATTATTTGATTTTTGAAGTTGATATTTGTTTAAATTCTCCAAATGCCAGCAAGAATTCCCTATCTGAAGCATGTGTTTGTGATGAGAAGACTGGAAAAAGTAATTTGGGTACATTATATAACCGCCACTTTCTGTTTTTATTCAAGGTGTCATTAAACTGAGTTCTGCAGTTGAAGGTACGTTTTACAACCACAAAATCAGTAATGTTTTGCTTAAAGGTTGCATAGCGTGGCTTTGTAGCTAGAAAGCTTCTGTGGCAGTGGTGTTTGACGCCATGTTCTAATTGCCAGCTATCGCCATTCCATCTGTGTTTCTCCTCATTCTGGTCATTTTATGCCACAAGTCTCTCAGCCCTCCTTAAGTGGCGTTAACACTGACCCAAGAGGGCAGCATTGATGAGTGAACATGTTTGTTTCAATTTTCTAACATGATTGCCTCAGGACCAGTGCTCTTCAGAGATCCCATTACTCTCCAACAACCTTACTTGAGGCTGGATATTGAGTCTTATCAGGAACTTTGCCCCCCATTCTTTCAGCTGAGCCTTCTCTAGCATATTTTGGTCCCTTATCCCAGCAGTCCCCAAACTTTTTGGCACCAGAGACCGATTTCATGGAAGACAATTTTTCAGGGGGAGGTGGGAAGTGTATGGGCAGTTCACAGTAGGATTCTAGCCTCTATGAGAATCTAATGCCCACGCTGATCTGACAGGAGGCGGAGCTCAGGCGGTAATTCGAGCAATGGGCCGTGGCTGTAAATACAGATGAAGCTTCTTCACTCAGTCCCCACTGCCTGCCTCCCATTATATGGCTCACCTCCTGCTGTATGGCCCGGTTCCAAACATGCCACAGACCTATAGAGCATTGGGGACCCCTATCTTATCCCAACATAGCAGACATGTTTGCCCAAGAAGTATGTAGGCATAGAATCGTTAAGTCTTCTTGAGGAGAAAATTAAGTGACTAAGGCATCTGTCAGTCCCAACAGCAGGTTCTTCCTTGGCAGTATGACCCACCACCCAGGAGGTATTGCAAGAACCAGCTTCCTTTAGTGTTTTACAGATCATCCATATTAAGCAAGTGGCAGTCCATGTCTGTTGTGTATTCAGGAAGCTGAGAAGAAAGGAAAAAGGATTTAAAGAAAGAGAATTGTGGGGGAGAGAAGACATAAATAGCAGCGTTTTGCTGAGTAACCCCCAAGAATATTAAAAATACCTTATTGTTTGAAATGGTTAATTGGTTATTGGTATAGAGTTGACCTCATAGGAGCATACAAACCAAAAGTAGAGAATGTGTAATTTTCTCTTTTTGTGAGTTTCTGTGTTTGTTTTGGGGTGTGTGTGTGTTCTCATCTATTGGGAGTTTGTCAGTCATGCTTCGGAGGTTTCTTCACCCCTACTTAATCAGGGGAGGCTCCTTGGAAGAGGTGGTGGGGTTTAAGGTGAGTCTTCACATTTAAAGGGAGATGTGGCTTGATGAATGGGCAATGCATGGAGGTGGGGAGTGGAAAAAATGCAAGGGGGTGTTGGAGTGGTGAGACCATCTGCTTGACTCAAGCAAAGAGATTGGGAGGGCTGGAGTTTGAAAGTTGGGAGATAAGAAAGGAGCTCAGTAATGTACCCACAGGATTTGCAAATCCAAAGAGAGGAACACTGAGCCTTGTAAAGATTTAGTACTGTCCCATTTTACCAAACCAAGTTGAAAAGACAGTATTTCTGACATCCATGGCAGAAAGTATTCTGCTCTGCTAAAGTAAGGAAAGGACAAGGAGAAGGAGCAGGCAGTGATGTTTCTAGCTTGAGAGAAGCAAAATGATGTTGCCTAAAGAAGCAAGTGAGGGCATAATGCATGTTTCAGGCCTGCCTAACCAAACATAGGAGAAACGGCAACAAAAGCAAGCAGGATCATGAGAAAGACCTTGCCGGCAGAAACGCCCATGCAAGTGGGTACTGAGTTTCAGTTAATTATTAGTAGAATTCCACCTTCAGCTGTTTTGATGTTATATCAGGAAATGGCTTTGAAGTCAGAGTTTTACATTGTCTGCTTGGCTTAAGCACAGTATTCCATTAGCAACACAAAGATAGAAAAACAAAATAAATTTTTTAAAAGCCAGAAAGCCAAGAGAACATTAGATAATGTAAAAATTGTTGTTCTGCTAGAACCACTGTTTTGTTCATCATTTTGCTAGTAACTGCTGTTACTACTGGGTAGCATGGCCTATCTAAAACCCCCAAACAGGCTTCTGTTCGCCAGGGAAAGATGAGAGTGAGGAATAATGAGGGCAGAAAGCACACTGAGTGCCTGGAGCTTTTTGGTAGCTTCCTCATCACCTCCTCTGAGTCCCTGGGGCTCACAGGAAGTTCTCTGGAGTGGCCATGGGTACCAGAGGTCAGGCCCACTTCAACTGCTGCTTGAGCATCTTTTTGGCAGCTGATTGGCTGAGGGCTGGAGAAGCTTGAAGGTTTGGGAGCATGCTCTGTGGTAACTGTGTTAGAACGCGTGTGTGCAGGGGCCACTTGGCGTGCAGTTGTGCTCAATGCATGCATTTTTCGGTGCATCTGGAATGTGAGATTTTTGACAAGCATGCTCAGTGGAATGTGTTTTGAACACTATCTCTTGATTTCAAAATCAAACCTCAGATGGTAGTTTTTGTGAATGCTTAGCTAATTCCTGTACTTGCTATTTTCCATCTGTGAAATGAACACAAGGCAGCTTCATAAAGCTTAACATGTCAAGGAATATGCAAACCAATGGAGGGAATCCATTACCAGAAATGAAACCTATTTCCTTTTCCTTAAAAATAGCTGTGTTCTAGAATATCCTAGAACTCTAACAGCAGCATTAATATTTTAGGTAGGTTATCTTTTCCTTTTTTGTTCTTTTTAAGGAAAAACAATTGTCAAAGTCATAAGAAAAAAAATCAACAATGATTCCATTTGCTACTTCCTACCAAGTAGTTTTGTCATGCAGGTTTGTTCCTTCTCTTTTTCTGAAGCAGGGGTGCCCCCTTCAGCATTTTTCAGCTTCACATAAGCTTTTAAAATCAGCAGAAAGAAAAAAGCTGTATCACAATAATGGTAAGGTTAAAGTGAATTGTTCTTTCACATTTTCAAGATTTAAAAATTATCCTTAAACAGAAATATGCATCAATGCTTTAATTATTTTACAATAAGTATTTGAACAGGAAAAAACTTAAGTTTAAAAGAAATAATTGCAAAGTTTTAGTGATAACACTGATGAATTCTGGATTCTAATTTTACATTGATAATCCCACACGCTGAGAAAATTGGGATAAGAGAGAAACATTCAGAAAGCAACTTGGGATAAAGGGAGATAGCTGGGGCAATGGCAAGGGGAGAAAAAACCATTCAGGGAAGAATTTCATTAGAGTATCTTCTAAATATTCCTCTTAAAAGGGATTTTGTCTCTTGAAATTGGAGGAGGCCGAGGGTGGGGGGGGTCTGGGGGGAAGCAGACACTTACTTCTACTAGTAGGACCAGCTAGCCAGCCTAATCAAGGAAAAATGAGAACAGAGGTCACCAGAGAGCTGAGTCATGCCTGATTAGAACTGCTGAGGTTCCTAGCAGCTATTTCTTGCCGGGGAGGGAGGGAGGGAGGGTCCCGCGTCCCGCCCCAGCCTGTAGCGTTTTATCCAGCAGACACGGTCTGTTCAGACATGTGTGGAGTGGGGAGTGGGGAGCATTCCGGCCGGGAGGCAGCAAATCTGAAGGAACAAGATGAGGCAAGGGAGACTGATGACAGGCCTCTGCAACTGATAACCAGGGTGTGTTCTGTGATGAGATTTGCCTCAGAGGCAATTTGTTTTTCCCTTGTCGTTGTAGGTAGGGGAGATTCCAAAATACCAAAAAGACATCAAATTATTTTCAACCCTATAGGAGGGAATGAAGTTAGGCTTCTTTGGAAAAGTTCCATGTTTTTTAAAGTGGCAACAGATGAGCCTTTATGAAAAAAATGTGATAGACTAGGTGATTCTCCAAGCTGCCACCCACTTTTGATAGCTTCTTGATGGGGACACTGGGGGATTTCAATGAACGCTAGAAGTGAACTTGTAGATGTTAACAGTAAAACCTCACATGTCTGCCGAAACAGTTTTGATTGCAAAAAGAAAAGCTCCCCTAGGCATATAGAGCTTTTGTTATCCTTTTTTTCCTTCTTGTCACTTCTCTTATTTACATATTTTTAAAGTGCCTTATTTGTCCACAGTCCTCATCTGAACAGGAGACTTAGGACTGTGGTCACATCCAAAGTGATGTTTTCTACAGCCTCATGACCTCTGACCCAATAAATGCAGTGATTCCTCAAGTACAGGAAAAAATAAGTAAGAACTTGACACAATCTTTGTTCCCATTTTCAAATTCAGAATACCCACAGTTTCATGTCTGTATGGCAAACCTGTAAAAATAGAACTGCTATTCCATTATGAAACTGACCTGACCTTACACGTGTGTTGAGGACAAGATACTCATTTATTTTGCTTAAGAAATCTTTGGGTTCCCTGATGGCGTAGTGGCTAGGCTTCAGCACTCTCAACACTGCAGCCTGGGTTCAATTCCCAGCCAGGGAACTACCAAAAAAAAAAAAGAAATCCTAGTTTTCATATTATGACATGACATATATCACAAAATACTCCTGCCTTAGTCTGTTCTGGCTACTATAACATATTACCATAGATTGGGTGGCTTAAACAACAGAGATTTATTTCTCACAACGGTGGAGACTGGAAGTCCAAGATGTAGTGACTGGCAGGTTTAATGCCTGGTGAAGGCCCTCTTATGGGTTGCAGACTGCTGACTTGTTGCTGTGTCCTCACATGGTGGAAGGTGTGAGGGAGCTCTCAGGGGTCCCTTTCACAAGGACACTAATCCCATTCATGAAAGCTCCACCCTCCTGACCTATTCACCTCCCAAAGGCTCCACCTCCAATACCAATCACCTTGGAGGTTAAGATTGCAACTTATGAATTTGGAAGGACATAAATATTCAGTCCATAGCAATGCCAAATGAATTTAAGATTAAAAAAAATATTCCAAATATATTAATGTCATTTCTTCCCTAGTTGAATTTTGTTCTTGTCATTATGTCTTTCTGCTTTTTGAGCAAAGCTGTAAGTTCAGTTGTCAGGTTAGACTACGGTAAATCCATTAACAAATAGATAGCTGATGGGCCTATCTAGTTGCAAATTTAGAATGAAGTTTCCCCATTTTTACTACTGGAATTCAAAACAAAATGTCTTTATAGGCCTTCAAGTCAGATTGCAACAGAGACAGGGAAGGGCTTCCTCCTGGGAAGGAATTCATCCCCATGCCACCAAAGTGAAAGGTGGCAGTGTGTCAGGAATCTAAAAAGGGAATATTGCAAAAACTGAAAGCAAGACTCAAGAAAGTTGCCTCTGAAAATAAAACAACAGAACTCTTGCCTCCAAGGCTAACCAGGAATAACTGGGAAGCAGATCACTGAGCAAATAAATATATCCTGTTCTCACATGTATTTTGCAGAGACTTGTCATACTTATGATGAAATTTTCCTTTTACATAGCGATGTCTCTGGGAGAAATAAGCATTAAATTGAACATTTATCAAATAGCTTCTTAAAACAAGGTACCTCCTAAAATAGCAAAAGTAGAGCCATGCAACCCAGAAACTGGAAGATGGCTTAGGTATGACTGATTTGTGATCTTCCTTAGGATTACTTCAGATAGAATTAACCTTGAATAGCTATTGGCAGCATTTCAGAGCTCACTCCCATTCTTTTATATATTTTTTGAGTTTTACTTTTTCCCTTTCCTCCTTTCCCTCTCCCTCCTCCCCTATTCCAGCTGAACTCCTCTGTTTCTGCACAGTGCAACAGAAGGCATGGAGTTGGGGTTGAGGTGGTCCTTCAGGCACCAGAAAGTCAACCACTGACTGAATGGGTTTCCCCACTGTTTGCCTTGGTGTTCTCACCAATAAAATGGGGGTCTCTACTTCTTAAGGCAGCTAGAAGACTAAACAAGCTGATTTAACACAGTGACTGTAACATGTGGTAGGTGCTCAATAAGCTCCTGTTCTCTTCTTTACCTTTGCTCCTTCTCTGCAGACTTTCCAAATCTCCCTGCAGCCTTCCCTCTTTCCATTATCCAAAGATCTAGCAAACAAATGAATCATTCCACTCAGATTACATCATAGCACTCTACTGAAAGTCAGTTTCATTTGGGACAAAACTGTAGACAAACAACAGCAACAACAACAAAAGCATAAACCCTTGCTTTTCCCCTTAGAAGGAAGCAGCTCCTCATATAGAAATAGAGTTCCTGATCACCTCGCTGGGAGCCATGACATCTCAGGACTGGGGAGCAGCTGCCCAAGTGAACAGTGCCAACTGGGGGGTGCTCCTGAGAGATGAGATGGATGGTCCTCTTAACTGCTCAGTCCGCAGGGTGGGAAAAGAAAAGTATTCAGGATGATCCAACAAAATGTTAGAAAAGGTGGAGTTTATCAATATTAATAATGCTTTTTTATGAAGTAGTTCATAAATTCACAGTGTTTCTGAGCATGCCGTGTATCAATACTGATCAAGAATATGGAAGTTTTGGATAAGAAGAACTAAAATGATACCAACCACAGCTATCCAACAGAGCAGCCTTCTGTAAACCTTTGAACTTCCAGTAACCAAAATCTTGTAGTCTGTGCTGAATAAGGAGCTTTGAACACCTAGCAACAAACTAGCATAACCCAGACAACCATTTGCACCCAAAGCACCATAACTCAGCCTTCACTACCCTCCCTGATGCAGGAAATGGAAATTTGTAAGTCAAAGGCCAGTTGTAGAAGTAAATCTGCCAGTTTCAGACACTGATTTAATTTCTTTTGTTCATTTTGTTTGTTTTTTAAGAGTGTGAGTTTTGATGTCTCTGTGTATGTTAATTTTACATCTTCTAGAAGGTTTCATTGTAAACAAAGTTCTTACTTTAAAAGAATAACCAACTTGATTAAGCTGCCTAGAAAGACAGCTTTTAAGTACAGTGGTCTAATTAGCAATCTTTGAAGCCAATTCAATAGTGATATCAAAGCCCCTTCCAGTATTTCAATCCCAAATTAAGAAAAATGGCCTTTACATTTTCAATCTAAAATTATAGTCTGAACTTACTGATTGTGGAACACACCGTAATTTAGACAACTGATGAAATCACTTAATGCTGCTGTTTGGAGTATGAACCCAGAAACCACACCCTCTTAAATTATCCTTCACACCCATTAAAATTAACTGTAACGTCAAGTCAATGTTGATCCTGTGTGTACTTGGTATTCAACTAAGATGTTTACATATCTAAATTGTGCCATAGCTGTATATACAGCAGTTTTGTTGAAGCCATCTATGCGTTAATTTGGACGAACATACATTATGACTTTTGTTTGGTGTCATTGAATAAAAAGCCAAAGCATTTTTACAATAATACAATGTAATGAAATGCAAAATCAGATATCATTCCAAAAGCTTTGTGCATCTGAAATGTTTTGGAGGTATGTGTGGATTTTTAGGTATTTCCTAGTTTTAACCAATATGTGTACTTGGGGGGAAACAGAGCTACTGGATACAGCTCTGTTGAGTACAGCATTTGTTGAACATAAGTATACCTGTCAGGCGATATAAAGGCAAGTTAAAAGTTCATTTTAAGTCTTCTGTATCTCATTGCTGATTTTATAATGGTGTCCTCAAATATAACTCCTAACACTAAATTTGGAAGATACTCTATTGCATGCATGTTCAACTTGCACCCTAGGATGGCTTTGAACGCGGCCCAACACAAATTCTTAAAACATTATGAGAATTTTTTTGTGACTTTTATTAGTTTTTTTTTTTTTTTTTTTTTTAGCTCATCAGCTATCATTAGTGTTAGTGTATTTTATGTGGCCCAAGATAATTCTTCGTCAATGTGGCCCAGGGAAACTAAAAGTTTGGATACTGCTGCTCTATTGGAAGAAAGTTTAAAATAGTAGAAAGGACATTTCTAAGTTCAAACTTGGTAGCCATAACTTCTTGGCTGTGTTGTAATACACAAGTTACTGTCTCTGAACCACACTTTCCTCATCTGTAAAACTGAGTTAAAGCTACTTAGCACTCCAGATAATTAATAGGCTTACATAAAATTAGATCATTTTGAAGCACTTGTTAAAGTATTTAGCACATGGGCACTAAATATATTTTAGATGTTTATACTATTTTGTTATTGTTTTTATTTTTATTATATTGGCTCAAAACTGAATTATAAAAATTGATGTTACTACTTTTAATTGATGTTATATCTTAAGTTTTTAAGAGTAATGATCATGTGCCTGAGTAATATGAATTTGTGTTTCTCTTTTTTTCTCTGGTTATTGATTTAGTTTAAGTTTGGAGTGCTTTTGTTTTCCTTTCTTTCTTTCGTTCTTATTTTTTTATTTTTATATTGCTTTGGAGTAGCATTATTCTAGCAAATGTTAATCAGATTAAAAATAAAACATTTTTTAAATACCATCATAGAATGATTTAGAACATACCAACCTTTTCAATATCATAGCACACATAGAACATTATATTTGTAAAGCACACTGAGAGAAAAAATTCAGGTGCTTGAGTACTATAACAGCAGTCATAGAAAGACTTCATTGCTAAACATGGCATTTTATTACTTCATTGTTATTAACCTATTTAAGAAAAAAATTAATGAATAAAATTATTAAATGCCTACATTATGCTGTGCCCTCTACTACTAGGCCATCGGGATAGAAAGATAACCAGACCTAGTTCTGCTATCTAGAAAATGTAGCATTTATGTAAACAAATAATTATATTTTAACATATAAAAATATATATAACATATAACAAATAAAAATGCAACAGGAAGATTGTAAAAAGAAGTTATGTGAACACAGAAGTCAAGTTAGGAACTCTCCTAGGTAGATGAGAAAGATGCCCAGTGAAGATATCTAGGTCTTAAAAGACATACAGGAGGCAAGGAGGAAGGCAGGTACATTTCACTGCGGGCAAACTAAGCCAGCACGCAGAGGGGAGGACGAAAACCCCTCCAACCTCTGGGAATTAGATGCGTCTGAAGTACCTTGCCCAAGGGGGAAAATGGCCAGGTGTGAATTTGGGAATGGAGATACATTTTCAAGATTTCTATAAGCAGTAAATAGCCAACAAGAGATTTTTAGTTTATTTATATTATTTATTTATATTTTTAGTTTATTTATATTTAGTATTTATTTCATTTTTTGGCTAAGACAACTTACTCACATAGCTCAAAATTCAAAATACAGGAGAAAAAAATGCATTAACCCAATACTCAGTTTCCATTCCCCTTAACCCACCATTATCAATTATCTTTCCTCTGTATAGATAGATATTTGTGGCATATTTAAGCATTATTAATATGTTTTTCCCTTTTTACACAAAGGATAGTGCACTATATACATGACTGGACAACTTGAGTTGTTTTGCTTCTCAATGTCCACATTTCCATAGAGAATTCCATGGTTATGTTTTACAATGTCATAGTATCCCTCTATATGGATATGTCACAAATCATTTAACCGATTTCCTATTTGTCACACATTTAGACTGTTCTCAATACTTGGATAGAGCTCAAACAAAACTTTACTAAATAAGTTTGTATACATCTCATTTTGTCTAGTGTGTCTTCAGGAGTAATGTCTAAAGTGTAGCTGCTGGGTCAAAGGTTACATTAGGATTTGCTACAATAACAAATGACTCATATCTCAGTGACTAAGCATCAACAAAAGAATTTCAACTCTTTTTTTTTTCTTTTTTCTTTTTTTAATGTGGGTAGTTCCCTGGCTGGGAATCGAACCCAGGACACAGCGTTGACAGCGCAGAAGCCTAGCCACTACACCACCAGGGAACTCCTCCAATTCTTAACCACGTATGTTCCTTGAAAGTTGGCAGGAGGTCTCTGCTCCACGCAGTCTCTCAGAGATTCAGGCTGCCACATTTTGCCATATGCTCCTCCACAGGGGCTGAAACTTTTCTATTTCCACCAACCTATCTCTTGGGCACACTTTTATTTTTTTAGCTTTTCTCTTTTTTTTTTTTTTAATTGTTAAATTTATTGGGGTGACATTGGCCAGCAAAAATTACATGGGTTCCAGGTATGCAATTCTACAATACATCACCTATACGTGTGTTATGTGTTCATCACCCAGAGTCAGTTCTCTTTCCATTACCATATATTTGAGACCCCGTCCCTTGTCTCCCACCCTCCTCCCCACTTGGGCATACTTTTTAAGTCCTGGCTAAACAACTATACTATTGACGAGCTATGAATGCTAGGAATGACACAAAAAGTTAGCTTTTTTTTTTTTCTGAGCACTTTATAAAATGTCTGTAACTATAGCAAACAAAGGGAGCACAAACATTATCTCATTAAAAACTCACAGCAACTCAGCAGCTACTCTTATCATCACCTGATTTACAAAGGAGGAAACCAAGGCATGGAGAAGTTACTAGCTCAAGGTCATAGAATTTCAAACCTAGGACTGAGTGATAATTGAACTCATGAAGTGATCCACCACACTACCCTCCTTGTCAGTATACCTGTGTTTCTGGATAGGTCTAAAAGCAGCTTTATTTCAGTTTGCGGTAAACTTTCTAAGGGAGATGGTACACAATGAGATCTCCAGGTTTACATATAGTACCAAATGCTTTCAAACACAATCTCACAAGATCAGCTGAGGGAGTGGCTGGTGAGTTTTTGTGGATAATTACACTGGAGCACAAATGAGCAAACACACTCCAGAATGTGTGTCTACAGTGAGTGGCACTGGTCTATGTGTTCCTATTTAAGAAAGGGCTTAGGTGTTATTGGAGACAACTCCCTGAGGATGCTGAATTGGAAGGCAGCAATGTGCCACAGAGGCAATGTTTTGAGTTTCACCTCTGTACCTATGGCTCACCTTGGGCAAATCATTTCCTCTGTGCTTAGTAGCATCCTCATCCTGCAGTGGCATGATCAAGTGATTTAAGAACTTCACAGGCCTCAGGCTTCCTTTGGAAAATCATTGCAAATGTATTACAATGATCTACATCCCCCTTAAATAAATTTGTTTTCTGTAAACATTTCAAAAGAATTTTTATCAATTTTTTGTCGACAATTAAAATTATGTATGTAAAACTCATTTAGTTTAAGAATCGCTATGATTCCTTGGTAATCATACTTGTTTAGGAATGTCTGAGAAGATGAAAAACAAAATCTAATTCACAAAGTATTAGCAAATGTAATGGAATTTTGCTAAAAGTAAGTTTACCAATCAGTGAGGCTAATATGTTAGTTTATAACCAATAGCATTTAATTAAATTTTTGTTAGTTTTGATTTTGCAGTTTTTTTATTCATGGTTTAGTGACAGTAATTCTTTTTTCAAGGCTCAAATACCTTATATACTTTTGAAAGGCTCATAAGCCATGACCTGGCACCTGCAGTGAACAGGACACACCTGTTCTATGTCCTTACAGGATCGCTCTGGGGTTAAGTGTGGATTTGCTGTGGAGTGAGAGGGATGAAGAACCCTGTCCATGGGGAAACAGGCAGTAGAAATCACTGCCATGAACCCCACAGAAGTGGAGGGAGAGGCTCTGTGAGGCAGGCACTGGGCAGCTTCAAGGGCTCGTCACTTTGGTTTTTCCCTTTTGCATATTGGATATGTGGTGGCTAGACTTTGCTTCTGCGAGTATCTGTGGAAAACAATTATCTTGTCTTTTAGGACAGGAAGGAGAAGCATTTAGAAAGCTGCCTAGGTCTCTGTGGTATATTTCTTAGAGTTGAGACTATTAGCTCCTGAAGTATTACCTAGTCTCCTTGGGCTGCTATAACAAAATACTACAGACTGAGTGACTTAAACAACAGACATTTATTTTCTCACAATTCTGAAGGCTGCAGTCCAAGATCAAAGTGCTAGCAGGTTAGATGTCTAGTGAGAGCTCTCATCTTTATTTTGGGTTGCAGATGGCTGCCTTCTCACTCTTTCCTCACATGGCCTTTCTCCAGAGAGAGAGAGGGGTGGGGAGAGAGAGAGAGAGAAAGAGAGAGAGAGAAACGAACCAAACAAAGAAACAAGCAAAACAAAGAAACAAACAAACCCAGAGAGAGAGGAGAGAAAGAGAGAGAGATTTGGTATCTTTTCTTATAAGGGCAGGAATCCCACCATAGGGGCCCTACCCTCATTACCTCATACAATCCTAATCACCTCCCAATGGCCCCATCTCCAAACACCACGTCATTGGCTAGTTAGGGCTTTCTTTGTAGGGGCTAAAAAAAAAAATACTCCACATTTTGCTGTGTAAAATGCACACTTTTTTGCCCAAATTTGTGAGGGAAAAAATAAGAATGTATATTATACATGGGTAGTACTAATTCCATATATTTATAAATGTTTGAAATTATTTTATTTATGCTAATGAGTTAAAAGTGTAACTCCAGAAATCAATAATTAAAAAATTAAAACACGAAAGATTTTTTTCCTCTGAAAGTTTGGACCCAAAACATGGGTGCATGTTATACACAGGAATGTGTTATACACAGCAAATTATGGTAACACTTTCCTTCCACCTTCTAAATTCTTCTAGCTGGGTTAATAATCACATTAACAGAGAAAGATTAACAGGCGAAAATCAAAGTTTTAATACCTGTCCATGAAAATTCCAAAGACAGTGAAGCAACATTGGGTATAAAAGACATTTTTGGACAAAGGAGAAAGTGGGGGAAGGAATGTTAGATTTCAGAACTGAGAATGGGCAATTTACAGGTACTTGAGGAAGCGCAGAACATACACAGCAGGAAAATTCTTTCTGGGCATCTCAGAAACAATGGGACAGTGGGGCCTGCCTGATGTCCTCTTATTTACCATACTTCATTCAAATTAGGCTAAGGCAGCATTCTAAGATTTCCTTCCTGAAGCAGTTTTCTCTGTCTGAATCTCTGGGGCAGGAAAAGGGGGGAGCGTCAAATGTTCTTTCATTAGTCTTGTTTCTTAATAAATAGCTTAAAATCAATATCCCAGTAAGGACCTTCAGGGAGGCAAACTTTTGGTTCCCCGAAGCTTCAGCATATGGATTTTGTGAGGACACAAACATTAAGTTCATAACAGGTACCCCTGGGTATATATGGCCTAAATCAGATGTAATATAACCAATCCCTCCTGTTAGTTAAACAGAATAAACAATAAATTTGACTTAAAAGGGGATGAGCTTTTTCTTCATGTGTTAGTTTTCCTCGTTCTTGTGAATAGTCTGTATCATGACCTTTGGGGACATCTCGAATCTTAAAAAATTAAACTATGTCTGTGGAGGAAAAATAAATAGGCTCTCCCCTCTAAGAAAGGTGAATCTTAAAGTTTGTGGGATTCGATGCTAAGTGAGCGTGCCACAAAGTGGTGTACAGTTCGGAGAAAAGAACACGGCAGGAAAGAGTCAGCAGCCCTGCCAAGCTGTTTTCTTTGAAATTCCGGAGACTTGCCCAGCTCTTCTGGTTTCCTGGAATGCTGTTTTCACTCAGCTGTCATGTGGTAGCTGGGGAAAAGCCTGCAGCAGCCACGGGTGAACTGGAATAATACCTCATCTGCCATCAGGGCACAGATACCCGAAGTAATGAATACAGAGCCCTGCACAGGCTCCGTGGCACAGCCAAGGACAAAGTGGCCAGTTGCATGGAGGCTCACTCAGGAGAAGCCTATCTCTCCCAAAGGGACAGTTCACACCCAGGTCACCAGCACACACTGTCTCACAAAGGGGATGAATTGACCAGATTGCTCAGGCGGAGATCAGTTGGGCTCATTTCATGTGTCACGAGAAAAGGTAGAACAGAGGGAACTGGGGGAAAGTCCGGTTTGTCCTAAGCACTGACAGTTTATTAATCTCATTTCAAATGCTGTCACTCACCGGAAAGGTCCTAAATGCACCTATTTCCGCTTCTGAGGCAGCGGGATGTGGCGGCAGCTGGCTGGGTGATATGGAGGCCACCGGAGGAGGGAGGAAAAATACCAGATCTGACCGGCAGGTCAGAGGAATGCAGGCAGTGACGGGTACACGGGAATATCCGCGTGGAGGTCCCGCCTCTCCTCAGGCTGGGAAGTCAGGCTGCTGCAAAAACTTCCATCAGCTGGGAAGCAATGAGGAACGCTCCCATTTTATAGGGGCCTTTCCCTTTGCATAGAGCCTTCCAGAACCTCGAGGAGAGATGTTATTAGCAGAACTTAAAATGGACCGAATCCCTTAGATAGGTGAGCTTGTGAATTGGATCCCTTATATATGTGAAGCCTGGAAATACAAGTAGATGAATATCAGAGATGGCGTAAATAATAGCTGTTAATTGCAATTAATAATAATAACTAGAACTATATGACAATTAATAACATTAAGTGTTTACTTTGTTCTAGGTCCTGCACTAGGACTTCTATACATATTATTTCACTTAAACTCTCAACAACTCTATCACAGGCATACTTTTTTTTTTTTTGCTTTTTGGTATGGGGGTAGCTCCCTGACCGGGAATCGAACCCAGGCCACAGCACTGACAGCGCCAGCACCGAAGCCTTAAGCCACTACACCACCAGGGAACTCCCACAGGAGTACTTTTAGCATGCCCATTTTACAGAAAGGGCACTGAGACTCAGAGAGGATTACACACCCAAAGTCACCAACTAACAGGAGGCAGATCCAGGACTGAAATCAAAACCAGGACACTGCTGGTTGGGAGACCACATTTGAAAACCACTATTTTAAGGGATGGAAGCTTTAGTTTTTGTTTGTTATTTTATTTCTGGGCACTTATCACTGCCTATGTAAATGTGATAGCAGCTGTTCTCAAGGACTTTAATTTTTACCCCCTGTAGTGGTTATCCAGTGCTGCTGTAATAAATTACAAATTTAGAGGCTTAAAACAACAGCAATCATCTCACAGTTTTGGAGGTCAGAAGTCCACAATGGCTTGTCAAGGCTGCACTGTGGCGTGGAAGCTCAAGGGGAGATTCCACCTTGTTGTCTTTCCAGCTCCTAGAGCCTGCCTGCACTCCTTGACTTGTGGCACCTTCCAACATCTTCACAGCCAGCAGCATCTTCAAACCTTCCTGTCACCTCTGCTTCCACCATCACATCATTTCTCTGACCCTCCCTCTTATAGGGACCCTGGTGGTTACATTGGGGCCACCTAGGTAATCTAGGATAATGTTTTCATTTTAAAATCCTTAACTTAACCATCAGCAAAGTCCCCTCTACTTGGTTTTCAAAGATTCGGAATATAGGGGCCATTATTCTGCTTACAACCCCGTCCATCTTACCCCCTGCTCTAACAGCAGGCATCCCTCCTACCCCATAGTATACTTCCCACAAAAGAAAAACCAAAACTGTATCAGGATTTGCATGAATGATACCATTCCTTCTTCAGACTTTCTTTGTAATAAAACAGTTTTGCAGGAGCAGTGGGTGGGAAAAGCCCAAGAGAATGGAAGAGGAGAGGGAGAAAGAAGGCCTGTCATGCCCAGGAGAAGAGGGAAGGAGTTAAGTGCTGAAGATGAGCCTCTTAGACCAGGGGTCCCCAACCTCGGGGTCACCAACTGGAACCGGTCTCAGTCCGTGGCCTGTTGGGAACCTGGCTGCATAGAATGAAGTGAATGGCAGGTGGGCAAGCGGGCAAAGTTTCATCTGTATTTACAGCCTATCCCCATGGCATTACAGCCTGAGCACCTCCTCCTGTCAGATCAGCGGTGGCCTGCGATTCTCATAGGAGCTGGAACCCTATTAGGAACTGAGCACGGGAGGGATCTAGGTTGCTCTCTCCTTATGAGAATCTAATGCCTGATGATCTGAGGTGGAGCTGAGGTGGTGATGCTGGTGTTGGGGAGCGGCTGCAGATTAATATAGCAAAGAGGTTTGACTGCATTGTGGCGAGCTGCATAATTATTTCCTTATACATATACTACAATGTAATAATAACAGAAATAAAATGTACAATAAATGTAACGCACTTGAATCATCCCCAAAACATTCCACACCCTCACCCCATCTATGGAAAAATTCTGTTCCACGAAACCGGTCCCTGGTGTCAAAAGGGTTGGGGACCGCTGTCTTAGACCATGCCCCAAACATCTAAGGCTCCCCACCTCACTAGACTTCCTAGAATCTAGAGCTACAGTCCCTCCCCTTTTGAGACAAGAGCCTCAGAGGTCCCACTGGGCTTGCTGAAGGTCAGCCCTCACCCCAAGCTCTGCTACTAGCACCACTATCTGAACCTGCCAGTAGGCTGCTTGTGAAAAATGCAGAATGAGAAGCTGTATTCTTGCATTTTGAGTTTCAGATTATTACTTTGAGAACTTTTCTGGGCTGAAGTCCCAACCTCAAGGCTGTGAACTTTCTGTGGGTGACTGTATTAGTTTGCAATGGCTGCCATAACAAAAAGTACTACAGACTGGGTGGACTAAATAACAGAAATTTATTTTCTCACAGCTCTGGAATCTTGAAGTCCAAGGTCAAGGTCTGGGCTGGTTGTTTCTTCTGAGGCCTCTCTCCTTGGCTTGCAGATAGTCATCTTGTCCCTGTGTCTTCACATTGTCCTTCTTTGAGCACATGTCTTTGGTGCCTCTCTCTCCCTTCTTACAAAAACCCAGTTATTTTGGAATTCAGGCCTAATCACCTCTTTTTAACTTCATAATCTTTTTAAAGACCCTATTTCCAAATACAGTTATTCTGAGGTACTGCGTTAGGACTTCAACATAAAAATATTGAGTGTGACATAATGTAGCCTGTAACAGTGGGCTAGGACCCTGGGAGATTCAAAAAAGATCATTTTCATTCACTTTCCCTGTAACAGGTGGTGAAGGCAATCAGGGTGAGTATGGACAGAGGAACTGAGAGAGGAAAGAGGAAGCCAAGCTGTGCACCTCAGCTCAGAACTGCCTTTTGGTCTTAAATGAGGTATGGGGGAAGGTAGAGAAGGTCAAAGAGGCTCCCAAAGTCTTGGTCTTAGTCTGTGTAAGCAAGTAGCAGTATTTAAGCTAATTTCCTGCAGGTTTTTGGTTTGATACATAATTCACAGCTAGTCATACAAATTCTACCGAGTCCATGCATATCCTGGACACAGGGGACATAAAGAAACACACAGTGAGTGTTTGTGTTTGATGCTCTTTGAAAAGACTATGTGAGAGAAATATGATTTCATTCTCAAGGCATGGCCCTAAGACGGAAGTCAAACAGCCTACAAGTTGAAACAAACCAAACGGCCTTATCTTATTATCGATTCATGGGTTTCTCTTTCTTCAAAGCCCTTTAGAGGCAAGACACTGTGAATCGTCATTGTTAGAGTGAGTGCCCATTGCAAGGTCCTTCCTGGGATGTGTCGCACCTGTCCTGGCATGTCTGGTGTTTTTCCTTGCCAACCTTTGTTACTCACAGGTTAGACTAACCAACCAACACAGGCTTAAAACACACAAATAGACACATACTCTCATACTAGTGAAATAAACCAGTCACAAAAAAGACAAATACTGTATAATTCCACCTATACAAGGGACCTAGAGCAGTCAGATTCATAGAGACAGAAAACAGAACGGTGGTTGCCGTGGGCTGAGGGGAGGGGAGAATGAGGAGCAGTTGTTTAATGAGTATACAGTTTCAGTTTTGCAAGATGAAGAGTCCTGGGAATTGGTTGCTCAACAACGTGAATGTACTTATTCAACTGTACATTTAAAAACAGTTAACATGGTAAATTTTATATTATGTATCTTTTAGCACAATTTTTTTAAAACAGCTTCTGGAAGCAATCATGTATTAGAAAGAACACATGTCTGAGGTCAGGCTGACCTAGATTTGAAGGCCTTATCTACCACTCGCTAGCTTCGGGGCAATGTTTTATATGTGTCTGTATAACAAACCACTCCAAAACTTAGTGCTTTAAAACAACAGCAATCATCTTATTCCGCAGCTGCTATGGGCCAGGAGTTTGGGAGGAGCTTCAGCAGGGTAGTTCTGGCTTGGAGTCTCTCCAGAACTTGCAATTAGGCAAAGAGCTAGAGCAAGTGGGGTCTGGCTGAGCATCATCCCCCCCTTTTATATCTTCAAGGCTTCTCTGCGTGGTCTTCCCATATGGCTAATGTGGGCTTCCTTACAGCATGGCAGCCTCAGGACAACTAGACCGCTTCTGTGGTGGCTCAGGGCTCCAGGCATGCAGGTGTCCCAGGGAGTCAGGTAGAAATTGCATCACCTCTTCTGATCTAGCCTCAGAGGTCATGCAGTGTCACTTCATTCACAATCACTTAGTCACAAGCAAATCACACACCTCCCCAGGTTCAAGGAGATGGGAATTAGACTCCACATGTTGATGGGAAACGGCTAATTTCTAGAGCAGGGTTGGCAAACTGCCCTCAGATGAAATCTGGCTCACCTCTCCTTTCAGCTGTGCTCATTCCTTTCTATATATGTTTCTGGCTTTGCCACAATGGCAGAGTTGAACAGTTGGAACAGAGATGGCATGGTCTGCAAAGCCTAAAATATTTACTCTACGGCTCTTTATAGAAAAGTTTGCTGACCCCTGTCCTAGAAGAACGTGTTGTATGGAAGATATAGTTGCAGGCACCTTTGGAAAAAGCCCTCTGTCACAGGCAGGTTATCAGCCTCTCTGAACTTGACCTTCAGCTCCAAATCTGTAAAATGGAATGAAGATTATATGTAAAAGCTACTTAGCACAATTCCATGCCTGTAATGGATAAAGTACAAAATTCAGTTCTTCCCTTTCCAAGCTTAATTATGATTTTAGAGCCCCAGAACGGTGTTTGCTGCCACCGTACGTCTATTAGCAGTGTCAGAAATTCCCAAACTTAGATGCTTCTTGGAATTAAGGCCGACGCTACAGAGACTCCCTTTTAAAATTCACATAGATTACTCTGGAGGAAAAAAATGTTTACATTTTTACTTTTTTTAAGTGCAATCCCTCCCTTCACCCCTCACCCCCACCCCCAGTGCATTCCTTTATCAGACTAGTTAGATATTTTACCTTTCAAAAAGCAAGTAACTAAAGAAATGAAAGAGATCTGCAAAGTTAGGAATTGAATGACTGAGGAAGAGCAGGGTGGCAGCATACCTCCGATGGCTGATGGAGAGACTCAAGAATTTTATCTGCTTCACAAGTATGCTCGGGGATGCCTCTGCCTCAGACAAAGCAACGAAAAATGTCTTCTTGGCCTCTTCTTATACTTTGCCTCCCTTTCCTATTGCCCAGACTTGCTATCTCTACTCCAACCTCCTCCCACCTACCAAGAGCTCCTGGGATTTTTTTTCTCTCCTCATCTGGAATTTCCAAAGCCAGTCCTCCAGCAGCACATCCAAGAGATTATCTGCCTGGGACCTGGTTTCCTCCCTGCACCAGATTCAAAAGGGGCATACTGGAGCTTATTTATTCAGTGCCTCTGGACTCTTTCTCTTTAGAAGGAAGCTTTGGTTTTAAGAAAATAGAGAGCTTGCAGGCCCAACTTTTCTACCCATTTCCTCAAAAGCCACCAAAAAGATCAGTTCTATTTATGCATCATTTAAAAAATCATTTTCTTTCTCCTCTCTAAATTGTGTTGTGACTCCAATCACTTTTGAAATCTACTTAGCTTCCCATAAGCTATATTGGAAAGATTGTTCCCTTTCAATGCAATTATTTGTCACTGTTATTTTTATATCAAGTATTGAGTGTTTTGGGGGTAACTGGGAGTGGGAGTGTACAATTTGATGAACAGAGACCATTCCCCTTTGGACCTATTAATTTTTACAGCATTTCCCCCTCCTATTTAGCCTAAATTTGCAATCTTAGGCAAATTTTATAAAATATTTTGGGTTATCCCCAGAGTCGCAACTCAGTATCAGCCAGAGGCCAATTCAATTTATGCTGCTCCAAGAATTGTAGTTTAGAACAATCGCTCAGCTGACTCCCAAAATAGTACCCATTATCACTACTACTGTCATTACTGCTTCTACTGTAATGTCTGTATAGCACCTTTTCAATTTATAAAATAAGGGGCTTTCACACGTGTTACCTTTAATATTCACCATAACAACCACCTTCTAGTTACTGTCCCGGTCTACAGATTATTATAAAATGGAGCATAGGATAGTTAAGTGTATTGCTAAGAGATCACAAATTTAGTAATTTATAGATGTGGAATTTTAAGGACTTTTGACTCATCCAGGCAATCCTTTTGGTCACAGATTAATACTTCCTAAGTATAGTAGGCCCTGGGCCCTTTCAACCAACATTGTTTCCTTTACACCTTTCTCCAGAATGCCGACCATTTTTCCTGAAAAAGATTTTATTTTACATCCAGTACCGTTTATAAAATAAAGTGGTAACCACATTTCATTCAAACGCAGAAGATTTTTCTCAACAACATACTTCCTAATCTAATCCCTTTTATGTCAGTGCTAGAAAAATGGATTGAGTTGCTGACTTTGAGGTATCTTTAGTGGAAAAGCTAAAGGTTGTTTGGCTTAGTTTTATCTCAGGTAAATATCTGGGGAATAACTAAAAATAAAAAAATGTGTCTGAAATGGTCAATGTTTCAGAAGTACTTTTATGACTGAAAGTATACATTTAAAGATCATATGAAATCAGAATGTTGAATGTGTCTAATAACAAGAGCACTGCTAGTGAATCGACTGAACAACATAGTTTTAGCGTGAGATTCAGTTTGTCTTATCGACTGACACCTACCTGGCTAGATAATTGAGACATCCAGCTCCCATGGAGATGGGATGGCATAATCTGACCACCTTCACATAGAACCATAGCTTCAGAGTTTCAAAGGTCTTCACCCAGGATCCCAGGTGCACCCAGCTTAGTAGCTACTAAGACAAAACAAAGGGATTTGCCATGTGAAATTGTTGATACTATTATTGTTACTGTATGCATACTATTTATTGAGCACTTACTATGTGTCAGGTAATATGCTGAGTGTTTCTCATATGTTACTTCATTTCAGTCTCACAACAACCTTATAAGGAAGGTATACTAATCCTCATTTTCCATAGCAGAAAACTGATGTTTATAAAGAAAGTGACCCTCCCTAGATAACACACTTCAAAATCAAGGTCTGCCTCCAAAACTTACATTCTGAAACATCATGCAATATTGCCTCTCAGGCATGGAACACAGAGCATGTTCATCTGGCATATTTCTAGCAATTTCAGTGTGGGTAATTTTAGCACTGGTCTCTCACCTTGTTACTGTAATAAACTAAGGAAATCTAGAGGACAGTCCTTAAGCAAGGCTTTGAGAGAGGGTCAACAACTTTAAATTCTCAAGTACTTGAACTTAGAGTGAGCGGGTCCCATTCATATCCTTCCCTGCAACCCTCTCCTGCTGAAAATCCTTAGTGTTGACCATAAAGGCAAAGGGAAGCATACTTGCAAGTATTTTTCTTTTTGTTTTGTTTTTGTCTTTTCTGCACTGAAGGGTGATATAGAGAATATGAAAAGTTTTAAACTACTGACTGATAGGGATCCATCCTGAAAGACATCAGAAATCTGTGGCAATTTCTACATTGTCTGAGGTTCAAGACAGCAGAGGATGGAGCCAGTCACCTGTATGATTTACGGGGGGGTGAAGGTGCAGGCCATCTGGAGACAGCAGCAGCTAGAGCAGCAGTTCTCAACCTGTGGGTTGCCACCCCTTTCGGGGTCGAACGACCCTTTCACAGGGGTCGCCTAAGACCATAGGAAAACACATATCAGATATTTCCATGATGATTCATAACAGTAGCAAAATGACAGTTATGAAGTAGCAACAAGAACAATTTTATGGGGGTCACCACACCATGAGGAACTGTATTAAAGGGTCGCGGCATTAGGAATGCTGAGAACCACTGAGCTTGAGGCTGCAGAGAGCTGGGAAGGGGTAAAGTGGCACAAAACTGGGGAAGCCTCAACTGAAGAGCAGACTGGGCAGGCCCCAACTCCCCACCCCTGGGAAATGCTTTTAGCTCATAAAAGATGCAACACCTTCATATACCATTTTATTTTCTCTGTGTGTCTCCTCCTATCAGTCAGTGGCTACAGGGCTGGGATGGGAGTGTGTAGGATTGCTCAAAGCTGGTAGGTCAAGGAAGGCCTCCCTAAAGGATACAAGAGTTGAGATCAGAATGACAAGATGAAGTTTGAATATTAAACTCTAGGGAGAGGCATCTCAAAATGTAACATTTGTGCAGGGCTCTTCGCACTGTAGAACCCAAAATATCTGAAAAGTAGAGAATTTACACCCTCGGGTAAAAATCCCTCAGGGAGTTTTCAGATTTTTTTTGTAATATTTTATTGTATCAGATAATGTAGCAAGGAGAGGAAAAAGAGCCTACTTCCTGTGTGTCAGATGAAAGTGCCATCACACTGTGTCACCTTACTAACTTGATTCATCTCATTACACTGTGAGATCATCGATGCCCTTCCCCTGACTCAATACAGATGAGGAAACAGGGGGTGAAAGAGTTGAATCATCTGAGGTCACATAGCCTGTAACTGGCAGATTAGAATTTGTACAGGACTGACTGCCTTCAAGGAGCTGCCTTTTCCAGTCACCACGTTATCACTGAAGGAAGCTGGGCCACTGAGGCTAAGAATCTTTCTGAAATAGAGAAAATTTGGTTGGTGATATCTTATGTAATAGAACTTGCCATACAGAATCATTTGATCCAAGCACATAGAGTAGTGGACAAAGAGGGATCGCTGATTTTCCTGTTTTCATCCAAGAGCCCTAGCGTAGGACCAGACAAGCCACGTGGGATGAGTTCTGGCATAAAGACACGTGGGGGTACTAATGGAACTCAATTGAAGTGAATCTTGATGAAGGAACAATTTTTCAACCAAGGAAGGACACGTAGGATATGTGAGGTCATTATGTAAGCACCAAGCCAAACAAATAAATAAGAAAAAAAATTCAAGTTTACAGATAAAATCAAAGTGACTTGGCTGGTAAAGTCATTTATTCTCTCAAATGCTAATAGCAAGTCTAGAGGTAGGGCAGCCAATGACTGTTTCACACCCAGCTTCTTGCCCTCTTTCCGCCCGTCATGCTCAGTGTGGGCTTGTCTTCTCAGGCAGATGCTCCTTGTGGGCCCCAGATGGCAGCCACAGTTCAGAGACCCAGCTGCTGCCGCTGCTGATGTCCAGAGGACGAAAAGGGATCTCCCTGACTTGTGTGGCTGCGAATAGGGAGGTAAACCTGCCCAGAAGCATCCCCACCAGATTTCCCTCCTCATCCCTTTGTCCTATATAAAGACCAATGAGTATTCAGCCTCCAGATCTAAGGAGGGGCCCACCTCCCCCCAGAGTCGTGCCTGCGTGGAAAAGCCGATAGCTGCGGGGGCATGTTGGCCCGGAGGGCGGTTATGAGAAAGCAAACAATGTGTGCCACGGGCATAAAGCCATGGAAAAGGTGGCATTCCGGAAAGGACACGTTTTTCGATGTGAAAACATCCAAGAAGCCAAATAAAATACACTGCAACCACATGGTAAAGGAGTCACATGCCAGTGCTTGGCTGTGTGCTTTTTGGGTCAGTGTTCCTTAAGCTTTTAAAGACAGTAAAACAGCAAACAACGTTATGATTGTTTCATCATGCCTTGTTAAGATGTGGCAATCGCATAAAATTTGCCTCACAAACAGCGGTTACAAAATGAAAAAGTACAACATAGATGGTAAAAAGAAAACTATTTAATTTAGTCAGGTGTTAGAGCAGTGAAGACACCATAGACTATCTGATGTTGATTCTAACATACTTTTTATGACTACAGTAGTAAGGCGTGTTCATTTTTTTTTTTTTAATTGGAAATTTCAGAGAAGCCCAAAGAATAAAATAACAATCATCCACAAGCCCATCACTGGATTATAACTACGTGATGTCAAAGTTGGGTCCTCGTGTGCATAGTAGTTGTATGTAGTTACAGGAGTAAGTGCTCTTCTTTTTTCTTTGTGACAATGCACTTCAAAGGCAATTTCTTCGTACCATAATTTTTTGTCAAACAAAGCCAAACTACTGCTGGTTGGTTTAGAGGGGGAAAAGCAGCAAATAAAGGAAATGCACATACTGGCTTAAGTAGGGCAACATACTACGTTAGGAAAAATAAAAGTAATATCACTGTTGTCTTGGGATTTTTCCCCTCAACGGAGTATTTCTGTTGACTTTCTACTTTATAGAGCAGGTTATCAAAACCCAAACTCTACAACGTAAGTAAATAAGGTAAGCAGGCAAAAGCAGGAACTTCCTCAGAAGGTCCTGGCAGGGAAGGGAGGGGGGAGGAGTTATAGGAACGGTGACCCATCTCTTCCTGGTACAGCTTTAGTCTTTAGAGTGTGTACAGGTTAGGGCACCAGGGCCTCAGCACTGAGAAAGGCAGCTGGATACTTGCTGGCACCTTCAGGAGAGTTGTGTCTGTCCTTTGTACCGCCTCCCCTACAAGGGGTAAGGATGTGTAAAATCCTTTAATTTTTCACTTCCAATTTTAAGAAGAAAATCTGAACATCTCTCCACGAAATAGCAAACAGCAGCAACACTGTTTTTTAAAATGTTAGTACGTGGCTAGGCAGGAATCCATTACGGATGTTGGTTTTCTGTTTTTGTTTTTTGGGTTATTTATGTCCCCTTTTAATTTCATGGTTCTCTCTCCCACAAACTTGGTGGCATTATCAGTTTCTGCGTAAAGTTTTTGTTTGTTTCTCCTTGCTGTTAAAAATCTATAGAAAGGCTTACATATCCTGCCACTGAAAAACTTTTGGACCTTGAGAAAATCACTTGGCTTTTCTGGTCTTTAAAAGGAGAAAGTTCAAGCCAGAGATTCAGAGTGGCAGACTGGAAGACAGCTAAGAGATCATTGAGTCCTGTCCCTTCTTTTACATGTGAAGGATCTGAAATTCAGACAGGATGAGTGACCAGGTAGAAGTCCAACATCGTTCTCCAAATTTTATTTTGATTTCTAAGATTTTAGTGAATTTGAAAATTAATTACATTGTATTTGAAAAAGCAAATGAATAGGAGATATTGAAGTATAAGAGAATGAAAATGTAAGCTCTGAGGAGGAGAGATGAGGTACGTTAAAAAAAAATCTTTCAAATTTATCTGTAGGAAGGAAATGTGAATTGTGTGAATGAAATGTGAAACATTCAATGCACAATACCAGGGTGCCAAAAAAATGTATACACAGTGTAAGCGATGTTATCTGTGTATTACTTTTCAAAGTTGAATTTACGGTAGCAATGTGTAGTATGATGTTCACTCAAAAGATGGCATTAAGCAAATGAATGCTAGCATCACCATGCAACAGGTAGGGCAGTGAAAGAAAATGGCAGAGGCACCATTGTTGTTTGCGGAGCACAAAACCACTTTGAAGTGGCGTTTGAAATTTGAGAACATTGTTTTGAGTTTCCCCCATGTTCTTCTGACTTAACACTCTTGACTTCTACCTATGGGAGACCTTATCATGTGATGTACCATAGAAAACTGCCTACACTGGTAGTGCTTTGGGAATAAATTAACAACAGCATGCACAGTGATACAAGTGGACACCTTGGTCAACCTTGCTCAAGCAGGTGTTTGTCATAATCAGAAGTGTCTGGACACTGATGGTAACCACTTTGAGCACCTCCTGGAATTGCAGAAGTCAAAGGTGACTTGTATTCATCTTTTCTCATCAGTATATATTGAGTATTGCAATTCTAATACAGATTTTTCCTTTCTTAAAATGTGTACACATTTTTTGGCACCCTCTGTATTTACCCAACAAATATTTACTTGAATGTTCATTTGGAACTTAAAAGTCTAGTAGGAAATTGAGGAGATAATTATAATGTAATAAGTGCTCTGTCAAATAAAAAGTGCAGTATTCTCATGAGAACTAGGAGACGTATTTAGAACGATATTCCAGAAGTCCTTCTGGAATGTTCTTCTAAATACCTCTCCTAATTCTCATGAGAATACTGGAAGAGGTGACACCTAAAGCTGACACCTGGAGAAAGAAGAGAAAAGAAATCCCTACAGAAGGAATTTCTTTTGCAAGGGCCTGGGAACTTGATGCCTTTAACAACTGAAAGTAAAAGTGGTCAGGAAGATGAAGAGTTCTGAGACCTGATGAGTGAGCTGGAAGCAAGTTATTCAGAATTGCCAAAGCCCTACATTCAAGGCTCTACCCTGAGGATAGCCCTGTCAGCCGGAAAGTGGCCGGGGCTGTTCAGTATCTTCAATGCTGGCTCCAAGTGTGTATAACATTGTGCAAGCAGGGACAACGGCAGACCCAGGGTGAAAAGCACTTTTTGAAATTTTTTTTGTTTTTGTTTGTTTGGGTTTTTTTTTTTTGGCTGGGAACTTCTCAAAATATTTTGACAAACAAAATACATTTTACCTGTTGCCCAGAATGGTCACATATCTGGACACACACACACACACACACACACACACACACAGTTTCACGAAACACTTTTCCTTTGTTTGATGCACTCTGATATTTTCTAACCTATTTCATTTTTTAAGTGGTAAAACTGCGTAACCCACCTCAACTGATTTCATGACCTATTAACAAGTCACAACTGGCAATTGGAGAAACCTAGAGTCAGGAAGTTTCTGTGATCCTCCAGAGGTGATAACAGGATCTAGAGAATGAAAGAGGAGGAGAGAAGGATATGGGATGATTCCAGAGGGATTTAAGATAAGAAAGAAGGACCCAAAGGAATTAGAGATAATGCTTAGAGTTTTGGCTTGAATTCTGGGTAGATAATGTTAACTGGAAGATCTATCAATAGGTTAAAGATACTGAGCATTTGAGAACTGCCCACTTTTTTGCTAAACACAAATGTATTCCTTAATTGGAGGCACATCTGAAGAAAAACCATCTAAAGACTACATTATATAACTCCAGAAAGTGTTCAAGCTTAATAAAAAGAGGGAGCAAAATGGTGGAGATGGGAAGGAGGAAATCATTCATGGAGAGGCGTGGGCTCTAGGGCTGAGCCTGAAATTTCTCCTTGGAGAGAACAACAATCAAGCTATAAATCTTGGGGAAATAGCTCAGATCAAAGACTCACCTGGGGCTTTGCTATGGCTGCTATCAGGGCTTTTGTGAGGCTGAGAATAGGGTAACTATAGCTTTTGCCTTTCTGATTAGCTAAAGTGTTGGCAGGAGTTAACTTCTTAACACAGTGTTGGCATTAGATTTAGGATTCCCGATCCCTAGTTGAGGAATGTAACAGGCATTTCTTATGCACTTCTTATGAAAATGGAAATCCATTAACTTTGTCCTTCGTGCATGCCCTCTGACAGCTCTGGGTCAAAGGAACTCTTTTCCCTTCCCCTTTTCAGAGCTTCCACAGTCCCAATGCTTCTCCTTCTAAATCTTTTATTTTACAAAACAATAGGGAGTGATGGCAGCCTGTTGCTAGTTGAAGATTTCGAACAATGGGTGTTTCTGAGCAGGGTTTATTGAAATGGTCTTGTCTGTGTCCTGGGGGAGATTGTAAATGAGATGTCAACAGGAGCTCTTTTGTGTGGATGGCATTCAGCCTGAAAGAGAGGAATTTCCTTACTGTGCTAGTATTTAAAGTAGATTTGTTGCAGCTTTTGCTAAAACTTTTTATCCAACTGCCTGAACTAACAGCACTGAATGAGTCACTCGGTATGACTATGACTTCCTTCCCTCCTTAGCAAAGCACTCACTGACTCAGTCATTTACATTTTGAAAAGAAGGTTCCTAAGAAGCTTTCTTGGATTTTCATCAGCCTGAGCCTCTTTTCCAGACCATCACGTGGACCTGAGCTGTCAGCAATACTTTTACCCCCAGGAGAGGGCAGTCTAACCAGGCTGTTGTTCTCCCTCCTTAAAAAACTTTTGCTGGTTTGCTCACTTTCTTTTTAAAATCCAAAGAAAGGGACGCACAGTTTCCTTCTCAGCTCTTTTCCTCTCTCCCTCCCTCCCCACTTTTTGGTAAACGACAGGCAATTTCAGTTTACTCTAATTACCACGGGCTGAGGTTGGACTAATTCCATCCTTAGGAGATAAGGCAACTGTTTTATTACCTCTCAGCCAGGTGCTGGAGGGTGACAAGACTCGTCTGTATCTGGAGACCTGACAAGGCTATCAGCAACTGCAAACAGCCTGGACCTTTGAGCAGTGGCCATCAAAATGCTTCCCTTCCCTGTGACCCATTTCTCCACCCTTTATTGGCAGTTAATTTTGATTCAAAGACTAGCGCTGGCTTCCCCTACTCTTTCCTGCTCCTGAGGATTTCAGCAGTCACATCGCAATCATAATTCTGAACAGTGTAAGTTGCAAACATGACCCAGTCCTATAACATGAGCATGAAATTCCAGCCTCAGCCCTAAACATACAACATGCGAGACTATTTTACATCCTCTGACTTGGTAATGTTGCAGTGGATATACCTGCTATTTCAAAGAGTTGATACTTTAAAAAAAAAATCTATCACCTCTGACAGGAGAAATCCAAAATAATTACATTTTATTGCCTTTAGTTCCTACGGTTTCTTTGGAAAAAGTAGCATATTATCCATGTCAGGAAACAGTGCAGTGCTCATTTTAAATAATACACATTTCTAGTGTTTGATCTATTTATATCTAACATGTCTACCCACCCATCAGTTTATTCTTTAATTCAAGCTATGTTATGTGCATCATCTTGGTGAACTCTTGGTTTGGAAATGAGGTATAAAAATGTGTGTTTTGAAAATTATTTTCAAACTGTATGTACTAGGTAGCACTTTAATGAATGGAGAGTGCCCTTGCAGATAAATTGTTAGGTGTGTGTCCTGGGCTACATCAAATTAGTTCTGTGCCCAGCTTGGACCTAACACAGGGTGACCCTCTTGTCACTACAGTAAATTATGGTGGGCCAAGGAAAAGAAAGTTGGTTTTATATATTTTTCTGTGAAGTTAGAATACAGCTTTAGGGTAGAGGATGAGAATGAGGAAGAGAATGATGGAAAGGATGAGTTAATCACACACACACACACACACACACACACACACACACGTTGCAAATATGAAGTGTTTATAAGAATGTACCAGACCACATCATTCCTGTGGACATTGTTCTACATTATGGGATGGGGTCAGTTAAAAGCCCCTACTAGTAGTACCCTTTTTACCATTATAACAAAATCCAAAAATGAATGTTTCTGAGTGCAGTGTGTGAAACACACATAGTAAGAAGCCAATGAACACCCAGAACTCCAGTGCAGTCAAGGAAAGAGAGACAATGCAAGAAGGATTATTGAAGCTAGTCTTGGATTTCTCTTTTTCTTAAAGATGTAGGGACTTGCCCACCCACAGTGCCAAGTCTACCACTACCCCATGACCCTCCACGTGGCCTGGTTGGGACAGAGCTCCATTAGGGGCCTGAGTTGCCTCTGAAGGAGGAAGTCCTGGGAGAAAGAGCTTAATGCTCCAAGACATCCAAAGAAGTGCGTGGACAGCATTCTTTCACCTGCAGTTCTGAAAGCCGTTGCCCCAAATCTGACCTTGCAACTAGCTGCAGTGTGACTGACTATTCTACAGCTTCCTGCAGCCAGACAGGTTAGAGTATGGTATTAGGGGTGCTTCCCCAGACCCTCTGCAGGTGTCAGGTATATTGGCTTTCTAAAGTCCAAAAAGTTCTGAACTCCAAGCACATTTGGCCAAAAGAGATTCAGTAAGGGGCTTCGAGACGCAGGCCTTGATCTCACAATGGTTCAAAGGTGAATCTTAAGAACAGAAGTGTAAGGCAGCTCTTTCAAAGATCAGTAAGGAGGCTTAGATGGAAGGAACCCAGGTTCTAACTGGACTGGACCCTGGAGAGCATGGGCAACCCAAAGTCTCCAACCTTCTTGTCACTTGGGGAACTGGGATTTGTAGTGTAACGCAAGGTTTATTAAACTCAGAGAATAAGGATGATGGTGAGAGGGAAGTAGAGTCAATTGATACAGATTTTCGTGCTGGCCACACCAGTTTCCTAGGTTATTTTTATTTAACTGGCAAATGACAGAACCCCTAAATGTAAAGTGGAATTTTAAATGCAATCCTTAAGTGGGCCTTTACATTCTAACCGTAAAGGGCGATCCAAGGACTGAACTCATGCTTGCAGCATGACACAGACAGAAAAAGCCTGCAGGTCACCTGGGCCAGTTCTTCTCTGGATCTGTGTCCTCTGTCAGTGACACAGTTGGATAATGAGGTGTCATTCTAAATGCTGATTCTGTTTTTTGAGAATCAGTAAAAGACTGGAGGTCTGGGAGCCTTTCTGGGCTGAGTGGAGTGATAGAAACAGTATTTCACAGGTTAACCCAGATAGTTTTTCCTGTTTTTACTTTGAAAAGGCAAGTTTCAGGGAGGAAAGAGGAAAGGAGTATGATGAATAATTAACTGCCTATCTACACAGACCAGGGCCTCCTGTGGCCTCCCACATGCCCTGCTCTCCAGACCCAGGTAATTATTCCTCATCATGCTGAAACCAACAGGAAGGAATGGTGGATGCATTTTCTTTCTTCTTTACTTCCCCACACATCCTGTTTTCCCAAGTTTGGGGGTTTGAGTTTGTCTTGTGCAAAAACTTCTGCTCCAGGTCGAACTCTCCCTCCAGGCCCCCCATCCATAGGACAGCAGCACTGGGCCGCTTTGATAGGTCAGCCTTCTTTCCAAAGTTTGCCAGTGAGCAGAGGTTACTGATCAATCCAGCCTTAAGTTGTAGTTAGGACTTAACCTGACTGGACTCTCATCAAACATGGCCTACCTTGGTTGGCACAGGTCACTCACTCTGCACAGCTATCTCGCCTTCTTGAGGGAGACAAGTTGGCAGTATGTGTCCAATACACGGCTCCCATCTAGAACCAACCAGCTACTCCATATAGCCTCAGAGTCAGGCACACTTGAGTCTGTGTTGTTTATCAGACACACAGCTACACAGTGGGAGAGTCCTGTTCAATTGTGTGATTCCATTCTAGATTTTTCCTTGTGTTCCAGGTTCCAGGTAGTACTAATTCTCATGCAGTGAGACCAACAGGTAAAGAAAGTTCCCTGGCTCTCAGATATCCATCTCGTGCAAGCAGACAGAGCACAGAATAATGTGAAATTAAAGAATAATAAGGAGTGAAAGGAACTGAGGAGGAAAAAGGCAGCTGCACAGAATAAAGGCAGCTAGCATCATGGGACCCTCACATAGCCATCTGCTCAGTGCCTGTGGGTAAAGTCAAGCAGAGAAAATGGAGGAAATTAGGTGGATAACGCAGAGGATCAACTAGTTTCCACTGATATTAGCTGGGCTTTCACATACTAGCTCCAGGTCAAAAGTTGGCCAGTCACAATGCACTGGTCCAGCACCAAACATAAGTGGACACGGGTGACAAGAGATTATACTGCAACATCTAAGATCACTGAGAATGGCTTTGGTGAGTATTCATTTTACAGAAGCCCTGATGACCTCCTTTTACTGGTTAAGTTTTGTTTTTCCAGAAAGTCTCTTCTCATTCCTGTCCATTCCTTCATGTAATAGGTACGTACCATGTACGGTACTACTGTGTGACACACGTGTTCTAAGTACTATGGTCACATTATGAAGAAAACAGACAGCAACGCCTGACCCAGTGTGATTCTTACATCCTTTACTAATTCCTTTCTCTCAGTCTGGTCAGAAAACAGAAACAAAAACAAATACCTAACGGAGAATACAGGAAACTATTGCTGAGAAGTGACATATGAGAAGAAATGAAAGCTAGTTGATGAGAAGCTTAAAAGAAAAATTGCCTTGCCTGCTTTGGCACTGTTGCTAGCCCAGGCCTCCTAGGCATGCTGTCTTTCAACAAGACTCGGTCAGCCCTAACCCGAGGAGTTGGTAGAGCAGCTGCTCAAACAGGAAACCTTATATAATTCAGCAACCATGACCTTGGGCCCTGAATCTTCCCCTCCTATAAACAGTCCATTCAACCCAGGAAGACCTGCAGACCTGGCTGGGACAAATTTTGAAAAACACACAATGTTACAAACATTTTTAAAAAATCCCTCAGTCCTAAAGGAAGTGATATATCTGCTTCAATGATAGAAATCACTTCAAAAAATAATGGAACAAATGGAAATTGAATCCTCACAAATGAAACCGCCAGGCCAGTCACTCGTGTACATGACTCGACTCAACAGCACCTGTTGCAAAGGCTGGGAAAATGAGCCATGAAATTCTGATTGCATTCCCTACTGGAAGCAACAGATCTGCCTTGCAAATTAGTAAACCTGGTGTTCTCAACATCCTGACTTCAACACATGTGCCTAGTTCTAAGGGGCTATGACTCAACCTTAGCTACTGGTCAAATGATTCTTACTCAGAGCCTGGATTTTTAATCTAGTAGACTCTCAGTTAACAGGAAGGCAAGCAACGAGCACTCCCAAACCACCGGCAAAATCTTAAACAACCAGCAAGTATTTGCTGGTTGCTTGAGAGTGCCAGTTGCTTGAGTTCTAGTCAACAGAGAGTCTACTGTATTTAGTGTTAAATGGTCTCGGCAAATTCTAGCCAAATGTCTGTCTACTTTCAAGATGTTCCTTTGAAATGACCTGATTTCAGGCAACAACTGGTTTTACATATGGTAACCCTCAATTTCCAATACTATTTAACCTGTTGCCAAGCTTTATTAAAAGTCCACATTAGAAGTTTTAGACCTCAGCCTTGGGCCTGGGCCTTCTAAAATGACTTTCCTCCAAACATCATTTAACTTCCTTTAATTTAGTTAATTAATGGAACTTTCTGAAGAGAGCAGTTGCTTTGATCTGAGCCTCTTAAGTTTCCAGTTAACATTTCCAGGGAGGTAGAAAGAACGGATGCCCTCACTGGCTGGAATACCAGCAGCTCACAACTGTAGTCATTCCTCCAAATAAGAGACAAAGAAGAGGAAGGAGTACCTGAGAGGAAGAAGACTGGTTAAAAATACATTTTTGTGGGGTATGCCCCACACAGAGATAAAAGATCTAAGGTGAGGATGCAAGGCCTGCTCTCTGGGACGCAGGGCCTACAGTCTGCAAATCGTAAATAATCCTTGCAAATTGGCAAACTGGAAGCCAGCAACATACAAATTCAGATAAAAATGGAAAATTCTGTCCCACCCAGCAGGAATCCTGTTTCTAGGCTATTAATCCTCACTGCCATCCGCCTAACCAAATGGCCACAGCAGTTCTTACTTTTCAACTTAACCTCTTAACCAAACATGTTACACTGGCTGGTGCAGCTTAAAAACACAAAACAAAACAAAACAAAAAAACAATCTGCAACCTCAACCTAGAGATCTTACCCCGCAACTACGGTAAAATTTTTGTTAGGCAATAAATTAAAAAACAAGACATTGAGTCTTGATTTCCACTGTTTTATGTTTTTTTGGAAGATAAGTCCAGCAAAGATGTCCACCCACCCCTTCCCACAGCGTGACTTACCTTGGAGCCCAGCAGCGGATTTCAAGGTACATCGGTGACGCGCCAAGCTTGACCACCAGGGGTCACTGGAGAGTAACGTTGCCAGCCCCAGTGTGTTATGTTATAGTACTTTGTTTTCTCAGACTTTTGGTTGGGAGGGGTTGGGTGTGCGGGGGCGGGGGAACCGGGAGATCCAGCTGGCTTAAAAAAAATCCATTTGTTCTCTGAAATTATGCCACTTGCCATTTTATAAAGCAAAGGTTGCCACGTTACCTGTTGCCAGGTTCCTGAGAGTGCTTGGGGAAAATGTGGGCGAGAAAGGTACAGCACAAAGTCCTTCGGCCTGGTGGCTTTCAAGCTCTGTTGACGGGGCTGGTGCTGACATTTGGAGAGCAGCTGCCGTGGATCGCCTGAGCATTGTTTGATTGTAGTTCTAACAGAGGAGTGGCTGCGTCTTACATCATTTCCAGGCATGAAGTGCCTGGGGCTTTTTTTTTTTTCCTTCTTCTATTTTAATGACTAACTTTCTGATCCCGCCCTCTCCGGATTTTGGTACAGTACAGGCACTGTGAGCAACAGGCTCACCTCAGGAAGCCCACGTTTTGTAGCAACTTGTTAAAACAACTTGAGTGCCTCTTTAAAAAAAAAAAAAAGTTATGACTCTAAAACAAACCTTTCCATTCTTCCTGCTCTGAGAACAATGTTGTGTTTGATTAGCCTCAGAGCACTGCCCCCTGAAAGGTCTGTTCTCCCCACAAAAAAACGACTGCTATCAGTTGAATAGATCTCTGAGCCAGACATGCTGAGGCTTGGGGCATTTGTCTGGCATTAGGAAGTGTCTGGAATACTAGTAACTACCAACTGGCAAGTCTTATGACTACAAGAGTTATTACACCACCCCTCCCTCTCTGTCCACATTCCCTCTCCTCCCCCTACACGCTCACACAAGCATGCTTCTTTCTATTTCCATGGAGAAAAGGTTAGCTAGTCTTTGTGGTTTCCGTGGAGGACGGCTTTAGTGGAAATCGTTCTCTTGGCCACGTCCCCTTGAGCCAAAACTAACCTGGAGAGAAGGCTAAGGGGAAGCCCTGTGTCTCTCCTCGAAGCCCAGAGCCCCACCTCTTCTCACCATGACGTGGGACGGGCACGGACCACTGACCACCACACTTTGGGTGGCCTGTAAATGTTAAGCTGTAAACACTTTGAAACACAAGAGCAATATTTTCCATGTGTATTTTGTTTTGTGGAGTTTCTCCTTTTTTGCAATATTTTTAAAGTTGCAATTGGTGCACCCCTTGTTGACCATGCCAAATATACATTCTCCAAACCTTTGACTAGTTCCTGCAGGGCACAGAGTACTGTGCTAGGGGCAATTTCTTGGCAGCTTCTCATGAAAAGCATTAGGCTTAACTGGACAAGATGTTGAAATGGAGTATTTAATGGGGGGATGAACGCAGGTGGTTTGGGCGAGGGAAAAGTGATGGGATTTAAAGCCCTGAGAATGCTAACTTGGCCACTTAGTAGCTGTATGACCTAGAGCCTGCTCTGAACCTCAGTCTTACCATCAAACAAATGGGAGAGTGAGGTCTTTCTCTTTCATGGGAGCATATCTATTAAATTCTTTGTACAGTGTGTATTACAGTAAGGATTTACTCTGCTGATTAACTTTATCTGATAGTACATCAAAGGTATGGATAAAGAAGGAGGTTGTGGGAAAGGAGGGAGGGGGAGTCAGATATATGGTGATGGAAGGAGAATTGACTCTGGGTGGTAAACACACACTATAACACATAGACGATGCGCTATGGAATTGTAACCTGGAACCTATGTAATTCTTGTTAACCAATGTCACCCCAGTAAGTTTAACAATTAAAACAACAAAAAAGAATGATGCTGAGCCAAAAAAAAAAAAAAAAAAAGGTATGGACAAATTCTTTATCTCATCTGATCTTTGTTTCACCTGGATTTGTGCCTTTATCCTATGAAGGACCCAAGCCAGACCCTTGATTGGCAGTGGGTGGGGGAGTCCGGCCTGGGAAGCACCATGGGGAGCACAACCTCCACAATTCACTGTAAGGTCGGCACGCTGGGTGAACTTCTCTGTTAGTCACTGTATCCTCATCTGTGCCGAAATGGGTGCTCAGGATACCAGAACGTGTGTTACTGCTACAAACAGCCTTGTTGGTAACTCTCCCTGGCCTCCTCTCCTGGCTTTCTTCTTCAGCTATTTAGTATCACTCTCAGTAGGTCTCTTCTCAAATACATAAAATCACAGTAGCTCCAGTGTGAAAGAAAACCTGTCACCTACTTCAGATTTCCTCAAGATGGTGGTACAATTTCAATAATTTCCGCCACTGAAATGTGAGCTTGTCTGTGCTTGAGCACCTTCAGGGACTGGGAACACTCACTACCCAGCAAGGCCCCCATATTCCATCTTTCAGCAACTGACTACTGGGGAATTATTCTTATGCCTCTCTAAGCTTTCACGTTTGTAGTTTCCCTTGGGATCTTACAAAGAACAAGTCCGTGCCACCCTCTACATGGTAGCCTTCGAAGTAATGAAAAACCTGTCTTCCTGCTCTTGCAAACTAAATAACCCCTTTCCTTAAACTGTTCCTCATAAGATATGGTTTTTCTCTCCTTGGTGCACCCTTCAATTTTCCCTTAAGGAGAGGGGCCCACGGTGAATTGCAGCACCAGGATTCTTCCATTGTTATAGATACCCACTTCTACTCATACACACCTTCTTAGAAATGGGCAACTTACCTGACACAGTAAAACTACAAGTACATTTGTGCATTAATCTCTTTATGTCCCAAGTTTAGGTCCTTCCACATTGCTTTTTTCTTCTTTTGTCATCTTCACATCATTTTGCTTTCTAAAGTAGCCTGTAGTTTCCAGTTACCTCTCTCATGTTCTTAATGTCACATGCACTACCTCTGCCCTGTCCATTGGATTTGCAAATGTTCAGTATCTGCTTGTCAAAGTATCTCCCATGATAGACCAGCTTGTTTGTTTGTTTGTTTGTTCTTTTGATGTCCAATCTGTTACAAATCAATACTTTGCCAAAATGTAACAAAAATGAATTACTAGAGAAAAGAAATTTTAAAAAAACAACACAAAGACACTCAAAAAACAAATCTACAGTTTTTATTAGATTCAACCAACAAACTACTCTGTAGAATTGCTATATAAGTTTCTAAAAGCTTACGCTCCATAGTCTTGGTGTATCTCACCATGCACTCATCAAATAGTTTGGGAATCAGCACCTGTCTGTGGACCACATTTTAAACAGCACCTCTATGCACAGAGGCGTGCCGGAAATGCTTAACAACCAGTTCTCCATGGGGACGGATTTACAACCTCAGCCAGTTTCCATGGTGTAAACATTCACACCAAGGTCAGTTTTAAGCTATCAGTGAAATGTCATTGAACACAGACTTGGAAAGAGATGTGTACAATCAACTCTACCAAGCTGATAGGAACCAGTTCCAGCACCCCACTGTTAATTTCATTCAATTTTTAAAATCACCTTTTTAATAAAGCACTTGCTTTTGAGGACTTCTTAAACTGCTATGCAACTAGACCAAATCACTCAACTCAGAACACCTTTGCCCTCAACAGAAACTAGGCAGTGGACTGAAGTCCCCCTTCTCTCTGTGATGGTCTTCAGCTCAGTAGAGCAGACCATCTGGTACAAAACCCAGTTTGCTTTGACCATGACTGCTGTGTAGAAGCCCGACACTATTGAAGGTAGATCAAATCACAGCTTGCTCTGTGGTTAACAACTTGGGATAACTTGTTTACATCAAAAGGTGTTGTCTGAGTACCATACAACTCTATATACCAGGGCTGTCTGTAAAAAATCCTGCCATAAATACCTCTATTTTTTCATATTACATGCCTGGGTACTTTCTGGACAACCCTCGTATATGTATACTTTGGAATTCCATTTTTGTTGTTTCATGTTTTTATTTGTAGTTCCTCGTGGGCTCGTTCTCGTATTCAAAAGACTTTCTAAAATGCAGTAACCAGAAACTGCTAAATAATTTCTCGCCACAGCTTTATCGTCTGTGACCATTAGCTTAGCTAGTAAGAAGCTATTAATAAGAATACAGAAACTGGGTTTGCGGTCTTACATCTGTTTTGTGGCCACCTGACATATGTGTGCTCTTAATCACAAAGGATAACCAGACTGGTAAGAGAGTCTGCATGCATATTTTATCAGAAAACCATCACTGCTATAGAAAAAACTGAATTCCTGACTCAGACCTTCCTGCAGTTTACAATATTAGCATTAACTTTCTATGCGGATAGAGATGATACTGAATAGTCAGCTGAAACCTGAAATAGGATAGAAATTTGTTCTCATTTGTTTTCTGTGTGACTTTTAAAAAATAATTTCCTAACTCAAATGTAAAAACCAACTATGTGTCTCTCTGTGTTCTGCAGTATCATTTGAATGAAAGTGGTGTGAGTGAAATCTGGAAGCCCTCTGATTCTTCTTATAAATGGATGGAGTCCTTTCCACCACCTTTGCACTGAGGTAGTATGTCATCAGGACCCAAAGAAAGGAAATATTTCATTTTATTTGCAATGAACAAATAAACCTATCAAACCAAAACAAAGCAATAATAATGATTATATAACAATATCATTTGTTTTTCAAGTTCCACTTGAAGAAAAGGAGCATTTGCATTTGAAATCAACCTTTTTGAGAATGTTACTCTTTAAAAAATGAAGTGTTTCACTTACTGCCTATAAGCCACTCATTTCTCTTTCGGTCTTGACTGGACAATATTTATGGACTTGTGCTTCACCCTCCTATCCCATATACTTCCTGGCACTCAGACCTCAATGGATTCTAAGTCATTCATGGTGTTGAATTATGAAAGTAGAATTTAAAACAAAACTAAACAAAAACCCTTAAGAGAGAAGATGGGTTTAGGGCTTAGCCTAAAAAGCTGGGGAAGGGTGATGCTCGGGGGAAAATGGGGGATTTGGTTGTATGCATTTCTAGAACAGCCTTGAATGCAAAAGATTTGGGACATGAGAAGGAAGGGAACTGTGAGAAGTGTGAGCTGTGTGTTGGATCTTCTTTCTTCTGCTTCAAAAAGCAATCTTAAAGATGTGATTACTTTTAAATTCCTACCTGATGCTTCTTTGAGAGTGACTCCTGCACAGAATCGTGCGAAGCTCCACACGACTATCAAACCACGTAGTAAGCCCCTGGGATATAACACCATGGCTGATGATTCCTGTCCTCTAGCCAGCTCCCTTGTTTGAAATGGGTCAATCTTAAATTCTTACTTCCTTTGGGCATTGGGGCTGGGCCAGTGTGTTAGGGAAGCCATGTTCCCAGGATTCTCCCTGTTTGGTTTAACCCTAGTGCTGCTGCCGTCTGGAAGTCTCTATTGGTCAAGGTACCCAGAGTTATCACTATGGATATCGAGGAGGAGCTGACAACAGCCCTCAGAGGGCATCAAATTGCAGTTGGCCCCAGGGAATGTCCTCAAGCCCAATCATTACACTGGAAATAATGTGCCCCTCCAACCCCTATCAGTCTTATCACATCATGGCCGAGCTTTCACTGTAAATCACAGCAAATGAAATGATACTCTATTTGGCTGCAATGTGTAGTTTTGACTGTCCTCACTGAAAGAGGAGATGGAGGGGAGCTAACCACAAGCAGTAAATCATTCAAAAGATTGGACACTTGATGTTGGCATGTGGCATTTAGTTTCTTTGGAATATGAGTGAGTCGAATGTCCTGAGAATCCATTTTGAAAAATCGTGAGTTCTTATTGTAAAGACTTGTGTTCGGAGAAGTAATAAAATGGTCTAGTATCATTCCATTTGAATAGACAGATTCTATCCTAATTGTAGTCACTCTCCCTCCCACCCACTCTGGCCTTCAGATGAATAACTGACACTTAGCATTATCCTGAACAGGGCTGTCCCATTCAGATCCTCCTCAGAAGGTGAAAGTAGCTCCACTGTGTTTACAGTACATGAAACTGAATACCCACAATGCACATGCGTGCGTTAGTTGGCCAGAAGCTTCACTGTGGCCTCGGGAGAACTGAGACCAGACTGCTTCTGCTCCTGGCTTTGTACCTTGAGGCTGCTGTGAGCCTCCATTGGTCACATTACCTCTCAGGACTGCTTCTTGAGTTCTATTTAAATGTAAAGATACATGTTTTATGCAATAATCTTAGATGGAAGGCTTTTCTGGGGTGAGCCTCTGCCAGTCATCCGTCCCTGGTAACTGAGAGATGACGATATGTGTTATTTACATTACCCTGCCCCACTTCCCCAAGAGCACACATGATAGTGTAATGTGACATCTATGTGTTGTTTTTTCTTCAACTCTCAGGCAATCCCTGGGAGGTAACCAAATATTTCTGTCTCTATCTCTTTTATGGTTAAACCTCATAAGAAATTACTCTGAATCACAGGGCAGTGAAACAGCAGGACAGCATAATAGGATCTTTCTGTTTTTTGTTCATTATTGGATGCGTCCTTTGAGTGGCCTTGGGAAACATCCTAGGCGAGTATTTCATTCTGCAAGGTGGCCCGAGTTGCATCTAGAGCCATGAGTAAAGAATTGGGATTGTGTGGTCAGGACCAGCTGACTTGGTATAATAGCAGTGATGCCAGCTGAACAGAAAAGGTAAGGATGGGGTGGGACTGGCAGTGGGAGCAGGGAGAAAGTGATGGAAACACAGTAGCTTGAACCATGTTTTAAAGGGACTAAATGAAGGTCTTTAGAAAGCTGGTTAAGGTATTGTTCTTTAGTGGCAGGAAGTTCCCACTTGGAAACTTAGTAATTCATTTTGATCTGTATTTTCCTACATTGTGCTCCACAATGGAAAGCTGAAAACCAGTGTGTAATGCAGGACTGGGCAAGAGGTTGCTCGCAGTCCACCTGTGGCCTGCCAAGCAATTTTGGAGTGACTGCCTGAATAAAGTAAATAGCTAGTGGACTGCGACACTTGAAGAAGTAGCCCTTGCTCTGAAAAAGTGCCAATGACAGGTGTAATGCTTCTTAAGACCCTCAGGGTTATAATCAGATGGTTGGCGAGAGGGCCTAGAGGCTGTTCCAGCTGGAGCCTCAAGGAGGACTTTAACTAAATTGCACAGGCCCAAAACAGACACCTCACTGAACAGTCAGTCCCTTGAGTTAATCAAATCACCCTGAAGGACAGCACATTAAGGAGTAAGCTCAAACAGACCACACAAACACAGAGACTGATTTATAAACTAGTGTGTACATTTATTTTACGATAGGAGACTTTGGTACAGTGTGTTCTCTCTCAGTAGGTAATTCTCAGAAACCACAACCAAAAAAATCATAACAAAATTTTATATAGTGAGCATACCTATCCAGAGAGCGAGAGAGAGAGAGAGAGAGAGAGAGAGAGAGAGAGAGAGAGAGAGAGAGAAAGGAAGGCAATAAGGCAGGAAGGGAGAGAGGGAGGAAGGGGAGAAAAGAGAAAGAAAGGAGGAAAGGAAGAAAGAAAGAGGAAGGGAGGGAGGACAGAAAAGAGGGAAGGAGAAAGAGAAACTGGGTGTTGACAAAAGTGAATTGCAGGAAGTTATGATGGCATGCTGTGCACCTCTACCTACCGCCCAGGCCTCTCACTGTTAATAGTATTACACATGCTCACCACCTTTTTGCTTTCCTACTTTTTCCCAATGTTTATTATCAACCACCAAAATCTTCTCTAATGAGTAGCTTCGTTTAACATTAACTATATTTAATATTTTCCTGAGAAGGCAGAGATTACCCTAGCCTTACCCATGTGTATATATTATCACTCAAAGGGCTCTGTTGCCTGGGAAGATTTCTGCAGATGGCTATCATGTCTATTTTATGTTGATTCATATTAATTTCTATTTCAGAAACTTCCATCTCAGAGGTTGGTGTTTTCTAGTCTTTTTTACCCTTAATTTTGTGGGGATATCTCCTCATGGAGGCCCCCATGAGCCTACCCAGGGATCTCTCTTAGTCTGTCAATGGACTTGTGTTCATGTTAAATGTTTTAGTGTGTTTCATGTACCCTGATTTCCAATAGATGTCAGTTACAATATCAGAAATTACAAGTCATGCAGAAATCACAGTGTCTTTGTTTTCACTGTCTTCCAGTGTCATCTTGCATTACAACATATAAGAAGACACCACCTCCAGTCCCACCCAGAACTACCACGAAACCTTTCATTTCTATCACAGCCCAGAGTAGCACAGAATCTGCCCAGGATGCCTACATGGACGGACAGGGCCAGCGAGGAGATATTATCAGCCAGTCTGGATTGAGCAACTCCACGGAGAGCCTGGACAGTATGAAGGCTCTGACAGCCGCCATCGAAGCTGCAAATGCCCAGATCCACGGCCCTGCAAGTCAACACATGAGCAACAACCCTGCCAGCGTGACCACCACGACCACCATAGCCACCATCACTACAGAGGACAAGAAGAAGGATCACTTTAAGAAAAATCGATGCCTGTCTATTGGGATACAGGTAACAGCCTCCCTTTCGGTTCTTTGAAATAGGAACCCTCCAAAAGAAATGTAACCTTTCTTTTCCTCCAGATTTGCTATCTTGCCATTGTGGATGCTACACTTACGTGTAGCCAGATTTTCAAATTATTGGCTGTGGACTCCCTACATTGTTAAACATGATGAAAAAATTATGAAGGTGTTTTGTCTAGAGACATTATTTTTGTTCTCTAAGTTGAATGTGTGAGTCAAAGTGTAGAATAATTAGTCAAACACAAAGTGCCCTCAATTCCAAATACACATTTTGATTCTCAACAAAGGAGTGGGCATCTTATATGTATATAGGAATATCTATGTTATTATACGAGGGCTTCCCAGAAAAACCCCAGCCATAAATGCTTCTGTTCTTAATATTGCATAGCTAGATACTTCCCAAACGGCCCTCATCTATATGACTGACCTGGGTTATCAGGTTGTGTTATAGTATGTTCAACTCTCTTGAGTAACCAGATGAGAACAAAAATGTGAATCATTCCTCATAGATGTGGGAGGGAGGGAGAGCCAGACCAAAGAGCCTGATGGTGTGGAAAGCAGTAACTCACAGCATGAAGACAGAATGCACAGCAGTTTCAGCATAACTGTTGGCTATTTAATTATGCATCTTATAAAACGGTAGATAATTCAGAAGGCTTCTCAGTTCAGTTCACTGTTTTCTGCTCCTCAAGTACAAGATCGAACTGATTCTTGTTTTTCACCTCTGTTCAGCTTGGCTTACCCTCTGTCAATGGAGAAGAGTCAATCTTTTCCCTCATTTTTGTTGTGCAGTATCATTCTGCGGGTGCCCTTTGAATAACAATTTCCTGACGTGGTGTCCAATAAATCTACCCATACCGAACCAACGCTAAGGCACATCTAAAAGCCAGGTGTGGAGTATATTGTCGCAACAATGATGTATTTGCCCAGTCTACTTTTGAAGGGTAATTAAACTTTCTCTAGTACTGATGAGTCAAATTCTTTTTATAACCTGCAGGTTACTATAACACAAGTTGTCAGATTTCCTAAAAGCATTTGTAGCCCTTGTGCTTGGGACTAGATGATACAGCAGGAGGCCTGGGCCCCAAGCCAGCCTCCCCTGCCTGCCCTCCACATCTCCCTAGAAGCTAATTCCACTCGCAAAGATGAAAGGATTTGGAAGAATGGGGAAGGGCAGAGGCTGGTCCTCTGTGTTGTCCTAGGTAAATTATGTCATCTTCCTGAGCTTGTGTCCTCCGCTATCTCTCACAGAATTATTTTGAGGATTGAGCTTACTAACTCCAGCTTCCTATGAGGGTACAGAGTTTATTTTGGGATAATGAAAAAGTTCTGGAGATGGATGGTGGTAATAGCAGCACAACAATGTGAATGTACTTTGTGCCACTGAACTGCACATTTTCAAGTGGCTAAAATGGAAACTTTTATTACATATGTTTAGCATAATTTAAAAAAAATCTATCATAAAATACAAAGAGAAAAACCTTAAATTTTAAGTTAATAAATGGTAAATAATTGTGTATGAAGCATCATGTTATGTCAACTTCATTAACTGTTGAATCTAGTATTTTCCTTATATTGGAAAATAATTTGTAGATTTACATAGTGGTTAAGAGCATGGACTGTGAAGCCAAATTGCCTTTGTTGAAATTCTGGCTCTTCTATCTATTCTTTGACTTCCAGAAAGTTATTCAACCTCTCTGAGTGTCACTTTCCTCATCCTCTGTAATGTCATATATAAAATGAGGACTATTATGCCACTAACTCATAGACTGTTGAAAAGATTAAATGAGAAAAAACACTTAGAACAGTGCTTGGCATATTCTAAGAACTAGATGTGTACTAAAAAAAAATATCCCCCCCCCAAAAAAAAAATTACTTTTATTTGCAGATAATATGCATGTTCATTGAGAAAATCTAATGAAAACCACTGAAAAACTATTAGAATTCAGTAAAGTAGAAGAATACAGTATAAATAGAAAGAAATCAATAACTTTTTAATATATTATTCATAAACAGAAAATATAATGGAGCAAAAAGAACCCATTCAGAATAGTAACAAAAACTGTAAAACAGCAGGATTAACCTCACAAAGAATATATAACATCTATCTAAAAACAGTTTATTTAGAAGTTAATACTCAACCTAGAAACTTGGGATTTTTTTATAAATTACAATTTTAAAAAAAGAATTACTGGAGGAGACTTGCCTTAGAATATATCAAGATTTAGAAAAAGGGACAGAAGCAGTAAGATTAGTATCAATAGACCAAAAACAGGCCTGTATATATAGGAATGGTACAAGATTTAGTTAGGATACCAAATTTAAAAGACTAATTAGTTAATAAAAGGAGTCAGATCAATTGGTGATCCATGTGTGAGAAAAAATGTGATTAGAACTCTCTATCTTACACAAAAATATTTCAGGATAGTGGATTTAAGAATTAAATGTGGAAAAAAATGATTGATAAAAGTAAATACAAAAGAACTTTAAAAATATATACTCAGGTTAAAGAAATGCTTTCTAAACCGTAAAAGCTAGACTTGACTACACAGTAATTTAAGATTCTCAGCAATGAAGGACAAACTTTAAAAAACAAATGGTAAACTGGGAGAAAATATTTACTGTGTATATACCAAGAAAAGGTTATTTACAGGTTATATGATATGAAGAGATTCCATAATAAGAAAATAAAATATAACTCAATAGATAAAAACACAAAAAACTAGCAAAGGATATGCATAGGCAATTTACAGATAGAAGTACAAGAGGCCAATAAATATTTTTCACCTGTGATATTAGCAAAAATTTAAAAGCATGCCAATATTTGGCATTGGTGAGGATGTAGGGAAATGGATATTCCCATACATACTGATTATGGCATGGTAATGCTTTGAAGAGCAATTTAGCAATATCACTTATAGCTGAAGATGCTTAGTACCTCCATCTAACATTTCTACTTCTAAGAATTGTTTCAATCAACATTTGCATAATTTTTCTAAAGGTGCATATGAAATACTAATGGTAATACTACATGTAATAACAGCAAAGAGAAAATTAACCTGATACCCATGTTGCTTACATAGTCATTAAAAGAAATATTTATGTAGCCAAAAAAATAAATAAATAAACACATTGTGTTAAAGCTATATTTGCTATCATGGTAAAATGTACAAAAGATAGCAGTGTTAATGAATAAAGAAAATTGGAGAAAAATTTATACAGTAATATGTATATAAATTTAGTACTAATAATCATTTTTATATGTAATATATTATATATATTAAAAGATAGTCAAATATGCATCAAAGATTGACAGTAATTCTTGAGGGACTTTACTTTTCTATATTAAATATGTCTTTATTTTAATTTTATATGTTACATTAGAAAAATAATTTATTAAATACACAGGATAAAAGAGGATAAACCTATTTGTTCTTAAAAGTCATAAAATTTATTTCAAATTGCATTTAGGCCTAATCTATCACATAGACTCTCAGTTATACATGAACATATTTTCTATATGAAATGTAGTGTATACATGGTTGTAATGTATACATGACTATTTAGTAACTATGGAGTGATAGTCAAAGCCAATTACTTAGTTTCAAGGGAAATAAGTAAAAATACTCTAATTTATCTTAAGGTAAATACCTAAATCTCCCAATATCAGTAATTCTAACTACAATAAGTTAAACTTCTCCCTTCTTTTGTAATTTATTATCTGCAAATTTAAAACTTCCAAGAACATATTTCCATGTAGTGCTCCCCTCTAATATAGTGCTCACAGGTAAGTACATACAAATCTATGGAAGAATCATAGACACTTAGTAGGCACTTTTAAATCAAAATTGCATTTTACTAAGATCAGCAGAATCAAAGTGCATGTATAGTGATGGATCTCATCAAATACACAAATATTGAAGAAAACGGTTACAAATTACAGAACATTCTAGTTGTACTACAGACGTTTCTAATGTAATATGACATTTGTTTTTCAAATGAGATGACTAAAATGAAGCACCTCTGTTTATCTGATTATTTCTTTAGGTGGATGATGCTGAAGAACCTGACAAAACATCAGAAAATAAAGCTCCCAGTAAGTTCCAGTCCGTAGGAGTGCAAGTAGAAGAAGAGAAATGGTAAGTCCACATGCATTCATCCTCTTTAGTCTTGATGTTTGCAAATATGGTACAAGTATTTTTCCCCAAGATAAAGCAACAAGATTTAATGATACTTTCCATTAACTTTTGGGAACATTTACTGGGTAAGCCTGAAACAATAAGCTGATTTCCTCTTCTATTTTAATATTAGAGAACACCACATTTAAGTGTTAGCTGGAAAAGTAGAATAAGCACATCACATTTATATACACATAAACACTGTGTGTAGTACTGTTGTGTTGCAAAACTATTCCTCTTCAAAAAACTTCCTTTCACTCTAGACCTTTTTTTTTTTTTTTTTTTTGCTTTTTGGTATGTGGGTAGCTCTCTGACTGGGAATCGAACCCAGGCTGCAGCACTGACAGCGCCAGCACTGAAGCCTTAAGCCACTACACCATCAGGGAACTCCCTAGACTTTTTAAGAGAAGAAGACTTACCTTATGCTTATTTGTATTCCTAGCACTTAATAGTGTCTGGTGTTTAGTATACACTCAATGAATGATGAAGAGTGAATGAATGAATGAATGAGTGAATGAGAGGAGGAAAACGACTCCCTATCATTATCCTGAATCACCAGTTCCTTTAGATTACTCTTTAAAATAAGCTTACTCTACAGTGTTAGTATCTGAAAGTGGGAAATGTAGAGGTTCTGAGATCACAGAATCCAAGAGCAGGAAGGGACTTTAAAGATCGGTATATTTATTTTATAAATGAAAACTTGATCCAGAGAGGTTATGTGAGTTTCTCAAACTGTGAGGTTCATGGTATGTGGAACTATGTTTTATTGAAGCCAGTACCCCCAGCTTCCAGAACTGTGCTTTGTATATACTAATTATACAGTAAATGTTGGTGAATGAAGTAAAATCTACAGTTATGGTAGAAGAACGAGCTCTATGTTATAAATCAAGACATCATCTCAATTCAGCCACTAACTTTCTGTGTGTTAATTAGGAGAAATCAGCTGGATATCATCCATCCATCCATGCAGCCATGCATCCATCCATCCATCCAACAACTATCTATGGAATGTCTCCTAACTCAAAGGGTACCTGTAATACAAAATGAAAATCTGAAAAGAAGTTAAGCATCAGTTCATGAAAGGGGCCTATTTAGAGCCTCCCAGTATGGACACTGCTTTTGTATCTAAGATTATTCTACACACACACACACACACACACACACACAATATATTATATATACTATGTATAATTATACATAGCTGGAAGCCCAGGAAATTGGTACAAGTTGGAAACTATGACAAAAGTTAGCAACAGTTACATATCTATCCATACCTATTGACCCAGTCATCACATTTACTGGGATATCAGGATAATGGGGTTATCCTGAATGAAATCACTCCATGGAAGGAAAACAATTATGGAACATAATCTATTATTATAAAAGAAAATATTAATTATCAAATGTCAAGCAATAAGACAATGATTTTATAAATTATAGCACATCCATTACCAAGGTAGAATATTATACAACTATTAAATGTGATTTATAAAGAAGATATGGAAACATGAATAAATTCCCATGATAAAATGTTAAGCAAAAATGTTGAGCACATAATAGTCATGTATAATATTTATGAAGATGGAGAAGGACTGAAATGTAATATGTAAAAATGGCAGGTTTAGGAGTGTTTTTTTTTCTCTTACTCTAAAATGTATATTTATTGTTTTTAATTCAAGCTTAGTAATCATTTTTTTCAAGCCATGTTCTTTTAATTGTTTTAGAAATTATTTTGAAAATGTAAGCTTAGGAGACATGAAAGATCTCATGATAAGAAAACATACTCCTTTTTTCCCCACCAGACTGACTTGAGGTTTTACTCAATGGTGTAGTGGTTAAGAGCACAGACTGTTGAACCAGAACACCTAGATTCAAATCCTGGCTCTGCCACATAGTAACTGGGGGGCCTTGATCAAATTACTAAATATCTTTGTACCTTGATTTCCTTATATGTGAAAAGGAGATAATAGGCAGATTCTGGTCCCACATGTAAAGAGCTTGGAAGTCATCACTCTGTCCCAACAACAAGTAAAAAGCTAAAGACTGAAAAACCAGCAGCTCTTCTTCAATCAGTCAGAGAAGTAAGTTCGCAGGGCAAACCACTGCCCCCAAAACTGGGGAGACAAACAGAGAGAATTACAACTTACTGGAGTAAGAACCCACAAGCAGAACCCTCTGTGGGAACTGGTACCAGGACAGGAAAACCTCCCTGTAATTGAGAGATTACACTGGAGACTCAGTATGAACAAGTCTGAGATTCAAAAACTTCTGGGGCACACAGTTACAGGGGTCAGCTCCACACTTTTGTGAGCTTTAGCTCCAGGAGTTTTACCCGTACCTCACAGTGAACATCAGAGAAAAGTCCCTTGGATTTTCAGGAAGAGAGGGGAAAAGGAACCATTTTTAAATATACCAGAGCATTTTGTTCTTAACAGGTTCACTCTTAGGAAACACGGTTTTACCAGAGCCTAACCTGCTAGGGTTTTATCCTACCTGGGAGAAAGGAAATACCCAACCCCAGCCCTCTCTAGCCATTCTTTCCCACATGAGGGGAGGAGGAAACTGAGCAGCACTATTGAAGTTCATAGTCCAAAAAACTGAGACCTAATCAATCAGAGTGCCTCCTGTCCCCCTCTCACCTCACCACCACATTACTAAAGTCCTATTCACCACAGTTCTTTTACCCAGGACATCATGTCTACTTTTCAGCAATAATTTACAAGGCTTACTGAAAGGTAAACAACATAGTTTGAAGTGACTGAACAAGCATCAGAGCCAGTCGTATATGGCATGAATTACTGGAATTAGTAGCAGGAATTTTTCTTCGTTGTGGTAAACATGTTACGGGCTTTAATGGAAAAAGTATACAGCATGCAATAACAGATGGATAATGTAAGCAAAAAGGTAGAAATTCTAAGAAAGAAATTTTTTAAATGCCGGGAATCAAAAACACTGTATCAGAAATGAAAAATGCCTTTGATTGGCTCATTAGTAGACTAGACACAGCTGAGGAAAGAATCTCTGAGCCTGATGATATACAGTATACTCTCTGTTAACCGGAACTCAAGCAACCAGCACTGTCAAGCAGCTGGCAAAAAAAATCGAAGAAATAATACTACATTTATCCGGCATGGGTGCCAGTTAACTCAGACTCTACTGTAACAATAGAAACTTCCAAAACTGGAAAACAAAGAGGAAAAAGAAAACTGTGGAAAAAACAGAACAGAATATCCAAAAATTATAAGGTAGTCATGAAGGTATATCATATGCATAATGAGGTACCAGAAGGAAAAGAAAAGAATAGAAGCAATATTTGAAGCAGTGGTGACTGAGAATTTCCCTGAATTAATGTCAGACACCAAACCTCAGATCCAGGAAGCTCAGAGAAGACCAACTGAAATAAATACCCACTACACTATACCTAGACATCTCATATTCAAAAAAATCAAAAGATAAAAATTCCAAAAGAAGAAAGAGGGAAAACTTACCTTTTCTATAGAGGAGCAAAGATAAGAATTACATGTTACTTTTCCTAAGAAACTATGCAAGTAAGAAGAGAGTTGAGTAAAATATTTAATATTTGAAAGGAAAAACCCCACCAATCTAGAATTCTGTTCTCTGAAGTTATTCTTCAAAAATGAAGGAGAAATAATAGATTCCTTGGACAAATAAAAAGTAAGGAAATTTGTTGCAAATAGACCTGCCTTGTGAGAAATGTTAAAAGAAGTTCTTCAAAAAGAAGAGAGAGACATATAGTGAGAAACTTGGATCTACATGAAGAAAAGAGGAATATCAGAAAAGGAAAAAATGAAAGTGGACTAAAAACTTTTATTTTTTTTATTCTTGGTTAATCTAACAGATAACAGTTTGTTCAAAATAACAATAGAAACATATATTCAAACACATTTTGTATAAGTAAAATTAATGATAACAATGATACAAAGATTAGGAGGCAGGAATTAGGAATATTAAGTTATTATATGATATTTACACTACTGAAATGATATAGTGTTACTTGAAAGTGGGCTTGAATTGGTTGTAAAATGTATAGTGCAAACTCTAGAGAAACTACTAAAAAGTATAAAAAAGGAAATATAACTGATATACTAAGAAAAGAGAGAAAAAGTATGGAAGACAAGAATATGAACAAAGAACTAGGGTAACAAATACAAAACAGTAACAAATATGGTAGATATTAATCCAACTATATCACTAATTACTTTAAACATCAGTGGTCTAAATATACCAATTAGAAGACAGAAATTGTCAAAGTGGATTAAAAACAATACTCAACTATATATTGTCCACAGAAAACCCACTTTAAATATAAAGACATATTCAGATTAAAAGTATGGGATACAAAAAGATATACCATGCTAACACTAATCAAAATAAAGCAGGAATAGTTATATCAGTTACAGAAAGAGCAGACTTCAGAGCAAGGGATGTTATTAGGCATAAATGGGAGCATTATACAATGATAAAGAAGGTCAATTCTCCAAGAAGACATAACAATCCCTAAAGTTTATACAGCTAACAAGAGTGTCAAAATACATGATACAAAAACTGGTAGAATTGCAAAGAGAAATAGATGAATCCACTATTATAGTTGGAGACTTAAACAGCCTTCTATCAGAAATAGACATCTCCAGAAGGACAAAAATCAATAAGGACACAATTGAACTCAACAGTACTGTCAATCAACTGAATGTAATGACAACTTCATCCAACAACAGCAGATTACACATTCTTCTCAAGCTCTCATCGAACATTCACCAAGATAGACCACATTCTGGGCCATAAAACTTTTATTAAAGTTTTTTTTAAGAATAAAAATCATAAAATGTCAACTCTCAGACCATAATGCAATTAAACTAGAAATCAATAACAAAAAGATAGCTAGAAATTCCCCCAAATATGTTGAGATTAAACAGCACACTTCCAAATGACACATGATCAAAGAAGAAATCTCAATTGGAATTTTAAAATATTTTTAACTAAATGAAAATGAAAGTACAACTTATCAAAATTTGTGGGATGTAGCAAAACTAGTACTTAGCAGGAAATGTATAGCATTGAATGAAGCATACCTTGATGGTAAAAATCTTGAAGCTTTTCCACTAAGATCAGGAAAAAGACAAAGTTGTTTCCTCTCAGAATTGCTTTCCAATATCATACTGAAGTCCTAGTTAATGCATTAAGACAGGAAAAGGAAATAATAGGCATATGGATTGGAAAGAAGGAAATAAAACTCTTTGTCCTCAGATGACATGAAGATCTATGTAGAAAATCTGAAAGAATCAACAAAAGAACTCCTGGAACTAATAACTCATTATAGCAAGGTTACAGAACACAAGGTTAATATACAAAAGTCAATCACTTTCCTATATACCAGCAATAAACAAGTAGAATTTGAAACTAAAAACACATTACTATTTACATGATTAGTATCCCCCCAAAATGAAACACTTGAGTGTAAATCTAACAAAATGTATATAATAGCTACAGAAAGAAAATTATAAAATTCTGCTGAAAGATACCAAAGAAAAACTACACTCAATCTTCGCCAAAAGGCCAAGAAGCCATAAGAAGAAAAACTAAATAAATGGAGAGATATTCCATTTTTATGAATAGGAATGCTCAATGTTGTCAAGATGTCAGGTCTTCTTAATTTGATCTATAGATTCAGTTCAATCCCCGTCAAAATCCTGGCAGGTTATTTTGTGGGTATTAACAGGCTGATTCTAAACTTTATATGAAAAGACAAAAGATAATAAAACTAACACAATAATGAAAGAGAAGAAAATGTCAGACTGACACTCACAACTTCAACACTTAACTACAAAGTTTTAGTAGTCAAGACTGTGTGGTATTGGTGAAAGATTAGACAAATAGATCAATGGAGCAGAATAGAGAAGCCAGAAATAGACCCCCATAAATATAGTCCACTGATCTTTAACAAAGAAGCAGAGATAATACAATCGAGAAAAGACAGTTTTTTTCAACAAATGGTGCTAGCAAAACTGGACATCCAAATTAAAAAAAAAAGAATCCGTTTACAAACCTTATACCCTTCACAAAAATGAACTCAAAATTAATTACAGATCTAAATGTAAAACACAAAACTATAAAACTTCTAGAAAAAAACATAGGAATAAATCTTGATAACCTTGGGTACTATGATGATTTTAAATACAATGCTAAAGCCATGATCCATGAAAGAAATAATGAATAAGCTGGACTTTATTAAAATTAAAAATGTCTCTGCCAAAGTCAATGTCAAGAGAACAAGAATACAAACCACACATGAGGAGTAAGTATTTGCAAAAGACACATCTAATAAAGGACTGTTAAAAAGAAGTCTTAAAATTCAACAATAAGAAAACAAACAAGGGAAAACTGGAAAAACATATGCAAAAGAATGAACCTGAGCTATGAACTCTCTCCATATACAAAAATTAACTCAAAATGGATTAAAGACCTTCATATAAGACCTGCAACAATAAACTGTATAGAAGAAGACATAGGTACTAAACTTATAGACCTAGGATTCAAAGAAGACTTCATGAACCTGACCTCAAAGGCAAGGGA